>JAJONR010003345.1:0-13376 GCA_029582245.1 Solanum etuberosum | reverse complement strand
AAATGCGGAAATAGTTGTCAAAAAAATGGTGTGAGTATACGTGAAGGTTCCCCTACTCATTACAGAGGTGCTCATAAAGTTTTTTGAGAATTTTTTTTTGGGTGCTCCGGGCGCTAGATACATGAGCATTAACACACAAAAAATCGAGGAATTTAGGCGATTATTAAAAAAAGGCTTGTAAATACGGAAATGGGCGTGAAAAAAATGGTGTGACTATACGTGAAGGTTCTCTAACTCATTACGGATGTCTTCATAAAGTTTTTTGAGAATTTATTTTTGGATGATCTGGGCGCCAAATCAATGGGCTAATACACCCGAAAATTCAGGGAATTTGAGCGATTTCTAAAAATGGGCTTGTTGATGCGGAAATGAGCATTAAGAAAATGGTGTGAGTATACGTGAAGGTACCCCAACTCATTACGGAAGTTCTCATATAGTTTTTTGAGAAATTTTTTTGGATGATCCTGGCGCCAGATCAATGGGATAATACATACGAAAAATTGGGAAATTTAGGCAATTCCTAAAAAAGGGTTTGTAAATGCGGAAATAGTTGTCAAAAAAATGGTGTGAGTATACGTGAAGGTTCCCCTACTCATTACAGAGGTGCTCATAAAGTTTTTTGAGAATTTTTTTTTGGGTGCTCCGGGCGCTAGATACATGAGCTAATACACACAAAAAATCGAGGTATTTAGGCGATTATTAAAAAAAGGCTTGTAAATACGGAAATGGGCGTGAAAAAAATGGTGTGACTATACGTGAAGGTTCTCTAACTCATTACGGATGTCTTCATAAAGTTTTTTGAGAATTTATTTTTGGATGATCTGGGCGCCAAATCAATGGGCTAATACACCCGAAAATTCAGGGAATTTGAGCGATTTCTAAAAATGGGCTTGTAAATGCAGAAATGGGCGTTAAAAAATAGTGTGAGTATACGTGAAGATTACCCAACTCATTACGGAGGTCCTCATAAAGGTTTTTGAGAAAAATATTTGGGTGCTCCGGGCGCCAGATCAATGGGCTAATACACACAAAAAATCAGGGAAATTGGGTGATTCTTAAAAAAGAGCTTGTAAATGCGGGAATGGGCGTGAAAAAATGGTGTGAGTATACGTGAAGGTTCCCCAATGCATTACGGAGGTCCTCATAAAGTCTTTTGAGAAAATAATTTTGGATGATCCGGGCGCCAGATCCATGGAAAGGGCTTGTAAATACGGAAATGAGCGTTAAAAATGGTGTTAGTATACGTGAAGGTTCTCCAACTCATTTCGGAAGTCCTCATAAAGTTTTTTGAGAATTTTTTTTGGATTATCTGGGCTCCAGATCCATGGGCTAATACACACGAAAAATTGATGAATTTGGGCGATTCCTAAAAAAGGGCTTGTAAATGCGGAAATGGGAGTTAAAAAATGGTGTGATTATATGTGAAGGTTCCCCAACTTATTACAGAGGTCCTCATAATATTTTTTGAGAAATAAATTTAAGGTGCTCCGGGCGCCAGATTCATGGGCTAATACACATAAAAATCGAGAAATTTGGGCGATTATTAAGAAAAGGGCTTGTAAAAGCGGAAATGGACGTGAAAAAATGGTGTGAGTATAAATGAAGGTTCCCCAACTCATTACGGAGATTCTCATAAAGTTTTTTGAGAATTTTTTTGATGATCGGGGCGCCAGATCTATGGGATAATACACATAAAAAATCGGAGAATTTGGGTGATTCCTAAAAAAAGGCTTGTAAATGCGGAAATGGGCGTTAAAAAAAGGTGTCAGTATACGTGAAGGTTCCCCAACTCATTACAGAGGTCCTCATACAGTTTTTTGAGAAAAACATTTTGGGTGTTCCTGGCGCCTGATCCATGAGCTAATTCACACGAAAAATCAGGTAATTTGGGGGATTATTAAAAAAAGGCTTGTAAATGTGGAAATGGGAGTGAAAAAAACATGGGACTATACGTGAAGGTTTCCCAACTCATTACAGAGATCCTCATAAAGTTTTTTGAAAAAAACTTTTTTGTATGATTCGGGCGCCAGATCCATGGCCTAATACACACAAAAAATTGGGGAATTTGGGTGATTCCTAAAAAAAGTCTAGTAAATACGGAAATGGACGTTAAAAAAATAGTGTGAGTATACGTGAAGGTTCCCCAACTCATTACAAAGGTTCTCATAAAGTTTTTTGAGAAAAATGTTTTGGGTGCTCTGGGCGTTAGATCCATTGGCTAATACACACGAAAAATCAGGGAATTTGGGCAATAAAAAGGGCTTGTAAATGCGGTAATGGGCGTGAAAAAAATGGTGTGAGTATACATGAAGGTTCCCAACTAATTACGGAAGTCCTCATAAAGTTTTTTGAGAATTTTTTTGGATGATCCGGGCGCCAAATCCATGGGCTTAATACATACAAAGAAATCGGGGAATTTGGGCGATTCCTAAAAAAAGGCTTGTAAATGCGGATATGGGCGTTAAAAAAAAGTGTGAGTATACGTTAAGGTTCCCCAACTCATTACGGAGGTCTTCATAAAAGTTTTTTGAGAAAAAAAATTTGGGTGCTCCGGGCGCCAGATCCATGGGCTAATACACACGAAAAATTAGGAAATTTGGGCGATCATTAAAAAAGGGCTTGTAAATGCTGAAATGGACGTGAAAAAATGGTGTGACTATACGTGCAGGTTCCCCAACTCATTAGGGAGGTCCTCATAAAGTTTTTTGAGATTTTTTTTTTGGATGATCCGGGCGCCATATCTATGGGATAATACGCACGGAAATTTGGAGAATTTGGGTGAATCCTAAAAAAAGGGGTTGTAAATACGGAAATGAGCTTTAAAAATATGGTGTGAGTATACATTAAGGTTCCCCAACTCATTATGGTGGTCCTCATAAAGTTTTTTGAGAAAAAATTTGGGTGCTCTGGACGCTAGATCCATGTAACATACGAAAAATTGAGAAATTTGGACGATTCTTAAAAAAGGGCTTGCAAATGCGGGAATGGGCTTGAATTTTTTTTGTGAGTATACGTGAAGGTTCCAAACTCATTACGGAGGTCCTCATGAAGTTTTTTGAGAATTTTTTTTGAATGATCCGGGCGCCAGATCCATGGGCTTTTACACACAAAGAAATCGAGAAATTTGGGTCATTCTTAAAAAAGGGTTGTAAATGCGGAAATGACTGTCAAAAAAATGTGTGAGTATACGTGAAGGTTCCCAACTCATTACGGAAGTCCTCATAAAGTTTTTTGAGAAATTATTTTTGGATAATCCGGGAGCCACATCCATAGGCTAATACACACAAAAATTTGGCTATTTATAGCGATTTCTAAAAAAGGGCTTGTAAATGTGTAAGTTGGCGTTAAAAAAATGGTGTGAGTATACGTGAAGGTTCCCCAACTCATTACGGAGGTCCTTATAAAGTTTTTTAGAAATTTTTTTTGGATGCTCTGGGCGCCAGATCCATGAGCTATATACGAAAAATCAGGAAATTTAGGCGATTCTTTAAAAAGGGCTTGTAAATGGGGGAATGGCCGTGAAAAAAATGGTGTAAGTATACGTGAAGATTCCCAAACTAATTACGGAGGTCCTCATAAAGTTTTTCGGAAATTTTTTTTGGATAATCCGGGCGCCAGATCCATAGGCTAATATACATGAAAAATCAAGGAATTGGAGCGATTTCTTAAAAAGGTCTTGTAAATATGGAAATGGGCGTTAAAAATGGTGTGAGTATATGTGAATGTTCTACAACTTATTACGGAGGCCCTCATAATGTTTTCTGAGAAAAAAAATTTAGGTGCTCCGGGCGCCCAAACCATGGGCTAATACACACAAAAAATTGAGAAATTTGGGCGATTATTAAAAAAAGACATGTAAAAGCGGAAATGGGCGTGAAAAAAATGGTGTGAGTATAAATGAAGGTTCCCCAACTCATTACGGAGGTCCTCATAAAGTTTTTTGAGAATTTTTTTTGGATGATCGGGGTGCCAGATCCATGGGATAATACACACGAAAAATCAGGGAATTTGAGCGATTCTTAAAAAAAGGCTTGTAAATGCGGGAGAGGGATTGAAAAAAATGGTGTGAGTATACGTGAAGGCTCCTCAACTCATTACAGAGGTCCTCAATTTTTTTTTCCAGAAAATAAATTTGGATGATGCGGGCGCCAGATCATGGGCTTAATACACACGAAAAATTGGGGAAGTTGGGCAATTCCAAAAGAGGGCTTGTAAATGCGAAATGGGCGTTAAAAAAATGGTGTGAGTGTACGTGAAGGTTCCCCTACTCATTATGGAGGTCCTCATAAAGTTTTTTGAGAATTTTTTTTAGGTGCTCCAGGCGCCAGATCCATGGGCTATCACACGAAAAATCAGGAAATTTAGGCGATTATTAAATAATGACTTGTAAATGCAGAAATTGGCGTGAAAAAAATGGTGTGACTATACGTGAAGGTTCGCCAACTCATTACGGAGGTCCTTATAACATTTTTTGAGAATTTTTTTTTGGATTATCCGGGCGCCAGATCCATGGGCTAATACATACGAAAAATCAAGGAATTTAGGTAATTGCTAAAAAAAGGCTTGTAAATACGGAAATGGGCGTTAAAAAATGGTTTGAGAATACGTGAATGTTCCCCAACTCATCACGGAGGTTCTCATTAAGGTTTTTGAGAAAAAGGTTTTGGGTGCTCCGGGCGCCAGATCCATGGGTTAATACATACGAAAAATAAGGGAATTTGGGTAATTCTTAAAAAAGGGCTTGTAAATGCAGGAATGGGTGTGAAAAAAATGATGTGAATATACGTGAAAGTTCCCCAACTAATTACGGAGGTCCTTATAATATTTTTTGAGAATTTTTTTTGGATGATCCGGGCACCAGATCCATGGGCTAATACACACGAAAAACTGAGAAATTTGGGAGATTCCTAAAAAAAGGTTTGTAACTGCGGAAATAGGCGTTAAAACAATGGTATGAGTATACGTGAAGGTTCTCCAACTCATTACAGAGGTCTTCATAAAGTTTTTTGTGAAAAAAAATTGGGTGCTCCAGGCGCCAGATCCATGGGCCAATACATACGAAAAATTGGGGAATTTGGGTGACCATTAGAAAAGAGCTTGTAAATGTGGAAATGGACTATAGCACACAAAAATCGGTAAATTTGGTGTTTCCTACATTCGGGATCGTATGAACTTCAAAATGCATCTGTTTGCCCCTCGGGACCAACTCACGCCATTAGTAAGGTCGTAACGGACATCCATGAAATATTTCGGCCAAAAACAACTCGGGATCACGTATCACCAAAAATCATGAACTATAGCACATGAAAATCACTAAATTTGATTTTTCCCATATTGGATCTCGTTTGAACTTGAAAATGGGTCCATTTACCTTTCGGGACCAACTCACACTATTAATTAGGTTGTAACAGACGTCCATTAAAAATTTCGGCCAAAAACAAGTCAGGATCACGTATCACAAAAAATCCATGGACTATAGAAACCGACAATGCAGATTCGATCAGTCCCGTGATGAAGAGAATTTTTGATGTTGAAAGGTATCATCACGACAACTTAATTTGTCTGGTAAACTACTCTTTCCATTCTTCCTCCCCCCCTCACTTCCCCTTTTTCAATAAATAAAATCGTGTAAATTTGGTTTTTCCCTCTTTGGGGCTCGTTTGAACATTGCCCCTCGGGACCAACTCATGCCATTAATAAGGTCATAACATATGTCCATGAAAATTTTCTTTCAAAAAATAATTCGGGATCACGTATCACCAAAAATCAATAGACTAGCACATGAAAATCGGTAAATTTAGGTTTTCCACATTGGTGATCGTTTGAACTTGAAAATGCATCCGTTTTCCCCCTTTGACCAACTCAAGCCATTAAAACGGTCGTAACGGACGTCCATGAAAATCTTCGGCCAAAATTAAGTCGGGATCACGTATCACAAAAAATTCATGGACTATAGCACATGAAAATTATCAAATTCGGTTTTCCCCGCATTGGGGATCGTTTGAACTTGAAAATGTGTCTGTTTTGCCCCTGTGACCAACTCACACCACTAATAAGGTCGTAACGGACGTCCATGAGAAATTTTGGCAAAAAAAAATCAGGATCACGTATCACCAAAAATTCATAGACAATAGCCCATGGATCTAGTGCTCGGAGCACCAAATTTTTTTTTCTCAAAAAACTATATGAGGACCTCCGTAATAAGTTGGAGAACCTTCACGTATAGTCACACCATTTTTTTAACATTCATTCCCGCATTTACAAGCCATTTTTTAAGAATCGCCCAAATTCCCTGATTTTTCGTGTGTATTAGCCCATGGATCTGGCGCTCGGTTCATCCAAAAAAAATTCACAAAAAACTCTATGAGGACCTCCGTAATGAGTTGGGGAACCTTCGCATATACTCACACCATTTTTTTCACGCCCATTTCCGCATTTAAAAGCCTTTTTTAAGAATTGCCCAAATTCCGTGATTTTTCGTGTGTAAGTAACCCATGGATCTGGCGCCTAAAGCACCCAAAAAAAATTTCTCAAAAAAATTTATGAGAACCTACGTAATGAGTTGGGGAACTTTCACGTATACTCACACCATTTTTTTAACACCAATTTCCGTATTTACTAACCCTTTTTTAGGAATCACCAAAATTCCCAGTTTTTCGTGTGTATTATCCCATGAATCTGGCGCCCGAATCATCCAATTTTTTTTTCTCAAAATACTTTATGAGGAACTACGTAATGAGTTGGGTATCCTTCACGTATACTCACACCATTTTTTTTTCACGCCCATTCCCGCATTTACAAGCGTTTTTTAAGAATCTCCCAAATTCCCTAATTTTTCGTGTGTATGCCCATGGATCTGGCACACGGAGCACCCAAATTTTTTTCCTCAAAAAACTCTATGACGACATCCGTAATGAGTTGGGGAACCTTCACGTATACTCACACCATTTTTTTAAAGCCCATTTCCACATTTACAAGCCATTTTTTAGGAATCGCCTGAATTCCCCGATTTTTCGTGTATATTAGCCCATGAATCTGGTGCCCGGATCATTCAATTATTTTGTTTCTCAAAAAACTTTATGAGGACCTCCGTAATGAGTTGGGGAACCTTCACGTATTGTCACACTATTTTCTTCACGCCCATTTCCGCATTTACAAGCACTTTCTTAATAATAGCCCAAATTCCCTAATTTTTCATGTGTATTAGCCCGTGGATCTGGCGCCCGGAGCATTCAAAATTGTTTCTCCAAAACTTTATGAGGACCTCCATAATGAGTTGGGGAACCTTCACGTATACTCATACCATTTTTAATGCCCATTTCCGCATTTACAAGCTCTTTTTTAGGAATCGCCAAATTCTCCGATTTTTCGTGTGTATTTGCCCATGGATCTGGCGCCCGGATCATCCAAATTTTTTTTCTCAAAAAACTTTATAAGGACCTCCGTAATGAGTTGGGGAACCTTCACGTATACTCACAATTTTTTTCACGCCCATTTCCGCACTTACAAGCCCGTTTTTAATAATCGCCCACAATCTTCGAGTTTTCGTGTGTATTAGCCCATGGATCTGGCGCCCGGAGCACCTTAAATTTTTTTCTCAAAAAACTTTATGAGGACCTCCGTAAAGGGTTGGGGAACCTTCACGTATACTCACACCATATTGTCAACTCTCATTTCCGCATTAACAAGCCCTTTTTTTCAGAATCGCCTAAAATCCCCGATGTTTTGAGTGTATAAGCCAATGGATCTGGCGCCTGGAGCATCCAAAAAAAATTTCTCAAAAAACTTTTTGAGGACCTCTGTAATGAGTTGGGGAACCTTCACGTATACTCACAATATTTTTTTAACACCCATATCCGCATTTACAAGCCCCTTTTTTAGGAATCACCCAAATTCCCCAATTTTTCGTGTGTATTAGCCATGGATCTGGCGTCCGGTTTATCCAAAAAAAATTATCAAAAAACTTTATGAGGACCTCCGTAATGAATTGGAGAACCTTCACGTATACTCACACTATTCTTTTCACCCCTATTCCCGCATTTACAAGCTGTTTTTTAAGAGTCGCCCAAATTCCCCAATTTTTCATGTGTATTAGCCCATGAATCTGGCGCCCGGAGAACCCAATTTTTTTTCTCAAAAAACTATGAGGACCTCCGTAATGAGTTGGGAATCCTTCACGTATATTCACACCATTTTTCTAACGCCCATTTCCGCATTTACAAGCCTATTTTTAGGAATCGCCCAAATTCCCTAATTTTTCGTGTGGATTAGCCCATGGATCTAGCGCCCGGTTCATCAAATAAAATTATATCAAAAAACTTTATGAGGACCTCCGTAATGAGTTGGGGAACCTTCACGTGTAGTCACACAATTTTTTTCACTCCCATTTCCGTATTTTCAAGCCATTTTTAAATAATAGCCTAAATTCCTAGATTTTTCGTGTGTATTAGCCCATAGATCTGGCGCCCGAAGCACCCAAAAGATTTTTCTCAAAAAAATTTATGAGGACCTCCGTAATGAGTTGGGGAACCTTCACGTATACTCACACCATTTATTTAACCTCCATTTCCGCATTTACTAGGCCCTTTTTAAGAATCGCCCAAATTTCCAGATTTTTCGTGTGTATTAGCTCATGGATCTGGCACCCGGATCATCCAAAAAAGTTTTCTCAAAAAACTTTATGAGGACTTTCATAATGAGTTGGGGAACCTTCATGTATACTCACACCATTATTTTCACGCCCATTCTCGCATATACAAGCCCTTTTTTAAGAATCGCCGAAATTTCGCAATTTTTTGTATGTATTAGCCCATAAATCTAGCGCCCGGAGCACCCAAAAGAAATTTCTCAGTAAACTTTATGAGGACCGCCGTAATGAGATGGGGAACCTTTACGTATACTCACACCTTTTTTTAACGCACATTTTCGCATTTACAAGCCCTTTTGTAGGAATCGCCCAAATTCACCAATTTTTTCGTGTGTATTAGCCCATTGATCTTTCGCCCGGATCAACCAAAAATATTTTATCAAAAACCTTTATGAGGACCTCCGTAATGAGTTGGGGAACCTTCACGTATAGTCACACCATTTTTTAACTCCCATTTCCGCATTTACAAATCCTTTTTTTAATAATCTCCCAAATTTCCCAATTTTTCGTGTGTATTAGCCCATGGATCTGGTGCCCGGAGCACCAATTTTTTTTTTCTCAAAAACCATTATTATGACATTTGTAATGAGTTGGGAACCTTCACGCATACTCACACCATTTTTTTCACGCCCATTCCCGCATTTACAAACCATTTTTTAAGAATCACCCAAATTCCTCTATTTTTCGTGTGTATTAGTCAATGGATCTGGCACTCAGAGCCCATTAATTTTTTTTCTCAAAAAACTTTATGAGGACCTCCGTAATGAATAGGGGAACCTTCACATATACTCACACCATTATTTAACTCCCATTTCCACATTGAAAAGCCCTTTATAAGGAATCGCTGAAATTTTGTGATTTTTCGTATGTATTAGACCATGAATCTGGCGCCTAGAACACCCAAAAAAAATTCTGAAAAAACTTTATGAGGACCTCCGTAATGAGTTGGGGAACCTTCACGTATATTCACATCATCTTTTTCACTCCCATTTCCACATTTACAAGCCTTTTCTTAGGAATCGCCAAAATTTCCCAATTTTTCGTGTGTATTAGCCCATGAATCTGGCGCCCAGAACACCAAAATTTTTTTTCTCAGAAAACTTTATTAGTACCTCTATAATGAGTTGCGGAACCTTCACGTATACTCACACCATTTTTCTAACGCCCATTTCCGCATTTACAAGCCCTTTTTAAAGAATCACCCAAATTCTAAAAATTTTCGTGTAAAAAGGATCTGGTGCCCAGATCATCCAAAAAAAATTTCTCAAAAATCTTTATAGGGACCTCCGTAATGAGTTGGGGAACCTTCACGTATAGTCACACCATTTTTTTAAATTCCATTTCCGCATTTACAAGCCCTTTTCTAATAATCGCCCAAATTCTCCAATTTTTCGTGTGTATTAGCCCATGGATTTGGCGCTAAAGGCAACTTAAATATTTTTCTCAAAAAACTTTATGAGGACATCCGTAATGAGTTAGGGAACCTTCACGTATAGTCACACCATTTTTTCACGCCTATTTCTGCATTTACAACCCTTTTTTTAATAATCGCCTAAATTCCCGATTTTTGGTGTGTATTAGCCCATGGATTTGGAGCAAAGAGCACCCAAAAAGTTTTTCTCAAAAAACTTTATGAGGACCTCCGTAATGAGTTGGGAACCTACACGTATAGTCACACATTTTTTTTCACGCTCATTTCCTCATTTACAATCCCTTTTTTAATAATCCCCTAAATTTATCAATTTTTCGTGTGTATTAGCCCATGGATCAGGCGCCCGGAACACCTAAAATGTTTTTCTCAAAAAACTTTATGAGGGTCTCCGTAATGAGTTGGGGAACCTTCACGTAGACTCACACCATATTTAACGCCCATTTCTGCATTTATAAGCCCTTTTTTAGGAATCACCCAAATTTCTTGATTTTTCATGTGTATTAATAGCCTATGGATCTGGCGCACGGATCATACAAAAAGTTTTTCTCAAAAAACTTTATGAGGACATCCGTAATGAGTTGGGGAACCTTCATTTATACTCACACCATTTTTTTCATGCTCATTTCCGCTTTTACAAGCCTTTTTTTTAATAATCGCCCAAATTCTCCGATTTTTTGTGTGTGTTAGCCCATGGATCTAGCGCTCGGATCATTCAAAAAACAATTCTCAAAAAACTTTATGAGGACCTCCGTAATGAGTTTGGGAACCTTCACGTATACTTACACTATTTTTTTCACGCCCATTCCCGCATTTACAAGCCCTTTTTTAAGAATCGCTCCAATTACCCATTTTTCGTGTGTATTAGCCCATGGATCTGGCGCCCAGAGCACCCAAAAAAAATCTCAAAAAACTTTATAAGTACCTCTGTAATGAGTTGGGGAACCTTCACGTATACTCACACAATTTATAACGCACATTTCCGCATTTACAAGCCCTTTTTTAGGAATCGCTCTAAATCTCTGAATTTTCGTGTGTATTAGCCCATGAATGTGGCGCCCGGATCATCCAAAAAAATTCTCAAAAAACTTTATGAGGACCTCCATAATGAGTTAGGGAACCTTCACGTATAGTCACACCATTTTTTTCACGCCCATTTCCGCATTTACAAGCCCCTTTTAATAGTCGCCCAAATTTCTTGATTTTTCGTGTGTATTAGCCCATGGATATTGTGCCTGGAGCACCCAAAAGGTTTTTCTCAAAAAACTTTATGAGGACCTCCGTAATGAGTTGGGGAACATTCACGTATACTCACAACATTTTTTTGACGCCCATTTCCGCATTTACAATCCCTTTTTTAGGAATCGCCCAAATTACCCAATTTTCGTGTGTATTAGCGCATCGTTCTTCCGCCCAGATCATCCAAAAAAAATTCTCAAAAACCTTTATGAGAACTTCTGTAATGAGTTGGGGAACCTTCACGTATAGTCACACCATTTTTTTAAAGTCCATTTCCGCATTTACAAGCTCTTTTCTAATGGTCACCCAAATTCCCCAATTTTTCGTTTGTATTGGCCCATGGATATGGCGCCTGGAGCACCCAATTTTTTTTTCACAAAAAACTTTATGAAGACCTCTGTAATGAGTTGGAGAACCTTCACGTATACTCATACCATTGTTTTAATGCCCATTTCCGCAGTTACAAACCTTTTTTTAGGTTTCGCCCAAATTATTCAGTTTTTCGTTTGTATTAGCCCATGGATCTGGCGCCCGGATCATCTAAAAAAAATTCTCAAAAAATATTATGAGGACCTCCGTAATTAGTTGGGGAACTTTCACGTATACTCACACCATTTTTTCACGCCCATTCCCGCATTTACAAGCTCTTTTTTAAGAATCGCCCAAATTTCCTTATTTTTCGTATGTATCAACCCATGGATCTGGCGCCCGGAGCACCCATAACCTTTTTCTCAAAAAACTTAATGAGAACCTCCGTGATGAGTTGGGGAACATTCACGTATTCTCAAATCATTTTTAACACCCATTTCCGTATTTACAAGCCATTTTTTTAGAAATTACCTCAATTCTCTGATTTTTCGTGTGTATTAGCCCATTGATCTGGCGCCCAGATCATCCGAATTTTTTTTCTCAAAAAACGTTATAAAGACCTCCGTAATGAGTTGGGGAACCTTCACGTATAGTCACATAATTTTTTTCATGCCCATTTACGCATTTACCAGTCCTTATTTAATAATCGCCCAAATTCCCTGATTTTTCGTGTGATAGCCCATGGATTTGGCACCTGGAGCACCCAAATTTTTTTTTTCAAAAAACTTTATGAGGACTTCCGTAATGAGTAGGGGAACCTTCACGTACACTCACACTATTTTTTAATGTCCATTTTGCATTTACAAGCCCTCTTTTGGAATTACCCAAATTCCCCAATTTTTCGTGTGTATTAGCCCATGGATCTGGCGCCTGGATCATCCAAATTTATTTTCTGAATTTTTTTTTTGAGGACCTCTGTAATGAGTTGGAGAACACGTATACTCACACCATTTTTTTCAATCCCTCTCCCGCATTTACAAGCCCTTTTTTAAGAATCGCTCAAATTTCCTGATTTTTCGTGTGTATTATCCCATTGATCTGGCACCCCGATCATCAAAAAAAAATTCTCAAAAAACCTTATGAGGACCTCCGTAATGAGTTGGGGAACCTTCATTTATACTCACACCATTTTTTTCACGCCCATTTCCGCTTTTACATGCCTTTTTTTAATAATCCCCCAAATTTCTCGATTTTTTGTGTGTATTAGCCCATGGTTTGGGCGTCCGAAACACCCAAAAAAAATTTCTCAAAAAACATTATGAGTACCTCCGTAATAAGTTGTGGAACATTCACATATACTCACACCATTTTTAACGCCATTTCCGTATTTACAAGACCTTTTTTAGAAATCGCTCAAATTTCTCGATTTTTCGTGTATATTAGCCTATGGATCTGGCGCCCGGATTATCAAAAAAAAATTTCCAAAAAACTTTATGAGGACCTCCGTAATTAGTTTGGGAATCTTCACGTATACTTACACCATTTTTTTCGCGCTCATTCCCCCATTTACAAGCCCTTTTTAAAGAATCGCCTAAATTTCCTGATTTTTCGTGTGTATTTGGCCATGTATCTGGCGCCCAGAGCACCCAAAATAAATTTCTAAAAAACTTTTTAAGGACCTCCGTAATGAGTTGGGGAACCTTCACATATACTCACATCATTTTTTAACGCCCACTTACGCATTTACAATCC
>JAJONR010003344.1:0-23746 GCA_029582245.1 Solanum etuberosum | reverse complement strand
TATTCATTCATAAAAGAGGTACTTCAGTCGGAAGCCTCATATTTTCATAAAACTGATTGATACTTTATGAATCATGTTATTCATTCATAAAAGAGGTACTTCAGTCGGAAGCCTCATATTTTCATAAAACTGATTGATACTTTATGAATCATGTTATTCATTCATAAAAGAGGTACTTCAGTCGGAAGCCTCATATTTTCATAAAACTGATTGATACTTTATGAATCATGTTATTCATTCATAAAAGAGGTACTTCAGTCGGAAGCCTCATATTTTCATAAAACTGATTGATACTTTATGAATCATGTTATTCATTCATAAAAGAGGTACTTCAGTCGGAAGCCTCATATTTTCATAAAACTGATTGATACTTTATGAATCATGTTATTCATTCATAAAAGAGGTACTTCAGTCGGAAGCCTCATATTTTCATAAAACTGATTGATACTTTATGAATCATGTTATTCATTCATAAAAGAGGTACTTCAGTCGGAAGCCTCATATTTTCATAAAACTGATTGATACTTTATGAATCATGTTATTCATTCATAAAAGAGGTACTTCAGTCGGAAGCCTCATATTTTCATAAAACTGATTGATACTTTATGAATCATGTTATTCATTCATAAAAGAGGTACTTCAGTCGGAAGCCTCATATTTTCATAAAACTGATTGATACTTTATTAAAAAACATCCTTGATTTATAAAATCTTTTATAACATCATGTATGCATATCAACATAGCTTGAATCATATCATAAAATACTTATATGGCATGGGTTCATGTAAACAACATTGAAATATGATCAAATCATGCATAATAAGATCATTCATGGAGAGAAAACTATAATCCAATTGAACTCATAGGAGAATCATGAAAACCCTAGAAATTGGGTAAGAATCCTAAGTAGAAACAAAGGTTTCTTTGGAACTTAATAGGTGAAGAGGAACCCATTGATGAATTTCTCACATACCTTGATCAAATCTCAGATTGCAATCTAGAAAGGAGACTTGAAGCTTGAAGAATCTTTGATTGCCTTGGGAGGAAATCTGGAGAATTTTTTTTGGAGTTTTGAGAGAATGATAGTGAATGGGGAGGTTAAGGGTTTTAGGAACCCATTAGAGTCTTCTAAATATTCCTAAAATCACTACTAAAAAAACTGCCGAAAAACGACGGCCAAAAGCGACGGACTACGTCGCTTTTTTGGTCAAAATCGACGGAAAAGCAACGCAGACATGTTCGCCGCTTTTTGACTCGACGCTTTTAAAAAAGCGACGGACTGTGTCGCTTTTTGATTATTTTTTTTAAAAAAATCAACGGACAACGTTGCTCTTTTTATATTTTCATTTATTTTTTATTTCCAAAAAGCGACGCAGTGCGTCACTTTTCTGGAAATTTAAATTTTGAAAATCCCAGAAAAGCGACGGACTAAAGGACACTGTCCGTCGCTTTTCTGGAAATTAATTTTTTAAAATACCCAAAAAAAGCGACGGACTAAAGGACCCTGTCCGTCGCTTTTCTGGGTTTATTTGAAAAAAATAATGCAAAAAAGCGACGGACAAAACCACCCTGTCCGTCGCTTTTTTCTGCACTTTTTTGACTTCTGCTGCCCACCTGCAAATATAAATCAATTCAATTCATATTGAACCAGCCCAATCAAATAAAATATAATGTAAACATCACACATAACATATAAAACAACAAACTTAAATCAATCTTCAAAAATATCTAAATCACAATACAAAAACTTATAAAGTCATTCAAAATGTGTTTCAAAATTTCAAAAAGTTCATAAAAGAGACATAAACTAGGGAGTGCGATCTACAAAATCATCCTCCTCCTCACTGTCGTCGTCAGTGTCCTCGGGAGCCGAAGATGTAGTAGGTCGACGAGCGAGGTTCAACACTTGTTCGTTGATTTGCTGAACAGTCGCACTCATGCTTTGTTGTTCAGCTACTCTTCTCCGCTCAGACTCTGCCAGTGCTGATGTAAGTTGTGCTATTTGAGCCGACATAGTAGCAATCTGAACACCATCAAGTGTCTCGACTTGACGTGACAATTCAATAACTTGTAAGCCTGGCTGGAGTCGTCTTACATCGTTTCGAGAGCCTCGACCATAGACTCTACCCTTGTGTGTCCCCCCTACCACTTTTTCTATCCAAATTTGGCTAGATAGTTCGGATGTCAGTTGGACCGAACTATCTAGATTCTCATTGACGTACTGATGAAACTCATTCTGCATATTAAATATAAAAATTAACATCAATATATATACATATCATAAATATATTCACTATTAATATATATTATTCATATTAAATTAAATAAATTACAAAAGTTCGTTCGGCCCTTTCCTCCACCCACACATCCGAATCTTACTCATTTTCTTTCTTCTTCACATGAGTCTTCTTGAAAACCTCCGGTACAAGGGGAGTGCGCCCCATTTCTTTTTACTATAAATAAAAATGAAATTTATATTATAACGATATTAATCAACTAATTATTTATTTAAAAATTTGAATTAGAACTTACCATCTCTTTTGTAATTGTTCCAACGCTCTTTGCACCTCCAGTGTGCAATGAGCCACCATTCAGACTGCCTCTAGCCTTTTTGGCTTGTTCGGACATCGCCTTGAACTTATCTGTGTTTCAATATTGGCGCAATCCATCCATCACATGAGGCAACATCCAACCCGGACACTGATCAGTATCCCGGGCTTTCTTTAGCCAGCTAGACCTTCTCGCGGATGCCCTCCTCTCAAAAGTGGTCGCAATGACCATATTAAACCTCGGTTCCCAAGTACACATAGTCTGAAAAAATGAATAACATTAGATAATTAAAAAAAAGTAAAGGATACTAAAATTAATAAACTTAACTAAAAAAATATTTACCTTAAATTCATTAAACATCGTCTGACGTACATTGTTTGGGATCTCACTCCAGGAATGATAAGCCTGTGTAAAAAGCCTTCTCACACAGTCTTTTAAAGCCAGGGCAGCATCCTTTGCAGGATACCACCTGCAAAATACATAATAAACATGTTAGTTCATGAATAATATATTAAAGATGCTCAAATAAGTAAAATAAAGTAACAAATAGATAACAAAACAAACTTACGATGACCCATCCGGCTTAATCATGAATCTGCCACTCCTGTCCCTCTGTCCCGGTGCTAGAGTAGACGTGTCATCTGGTGTAGGTGTAGGTGATACACCAGGATGCACATAATGTTGAGTCAATGGAGGTGTACCGGCCACAACATCTGACGGCTCACTGCTAGAATCTCTAATCCTCATGGCAGATAGCTGAGGAGATGTACCTGTGGGAGATGGAGAGGGAGATGGAGTACGGCCAGCCGATAAGGGTCGTGCTCGACGAATAGCCTGTAAAGGTAGGTCCTCGTAGCGCTGTGGAGGCAGTGACTGTGAAGAAGAGGAAGCACCGGCTGGTCGACGGTAATTAGGATAATATTGTCGAGGATCCGCCGTACCAAATGGAACAGCAAATAAATGACTATCATGAGTAATGCACTCCAACGCAGAAGAAAGAAATTCTGGAATATCCTCAGAATCTATAGGTCTCCTAGACTTCTTCTTTTTAATCTTATTAGGCTGACTAACTCCAAGATGCTCGCGAGATCTATCACCCTCACCCCCTGGTGACATCTGTACGCAAATTTATATGGATAATATATAAAAATAATAAATTAAATAAAATTAGTATTAGGGAAATAAATAACTTACATACTAGCTATATAGTCTGTCATTCTACTTTTATTCCTCCTCGCTTGTTTCATTTCCATCACTCTCCCATTCTTCCTTCTCAGTTGTTTCATTTTCATTGTCATATTCTTCGTTATCAAATGAATCACTTTTCCCATCCTCATTTATTTCTTCCTCAACATTTATCATTATCTCATCATCAGATACTTCTTCTAATATGTGTTGATGATGTTCTAGTGTGGTTTCCAATTCAACATCAACTTGTTGCTTAACAGTTGCAAACTCATTTTGGTACGCCACATCTAAGACATTGTCAATTTCAATTCTTTCCACAGGTTTAGTCTTTATAACAACCCACCAATCAGCTTTGTCTCTACGCAATGGATATGGAGCGTAATACAGTTGTTTAGCATTTTGTGCAATGATGAAAGGATCATAACTTTTATTTTTTCTGGTGTGCTTAACATCAATTATATTATGTTGTTGGTCCATTTTTATTCTCTGTGTGATGGATCAAATCACTTACACCAAAATAATACGATCTTCTTTTTAGGCCAACCTGAATATCTTACTTCAATAATCTCATGAATGACACCATAATATTCAATAGTTTGGCCAGTACCATCAACATCACCTTGTATGAAGACACCGCTATTATTTATTTTCTTATTCCTAGAAACTTCTTCAGTTTGAAACTTAAAACCATTGATACAATACTTATTCATTGTCTGAATTTGAGATTCAGTTCAAGTGCAACTTCTTTCACTAATTGCAAATGTTCGACATTTGAGTATTCATCGTAAACCTATATATTGTTGTTTAAAATAATATAATTTAGTATAACATGAATCCATTATTAAATACTTATTGATTCAATGTAAGCTTGCATACTTACATATTCTGTTAGCCATTTGGAAAATTCCGTATAGATGGCTTCATTACCTCATGTGTTTACGAACAAGCTGATCATTGTACATTCATATATTTTGTTAGTTAATGAACACTTATTAGTATGTATGTAATTTGATAATATATTTTTAACTCCTACTTGAGATATGGTTGAATCTCTGAAAAATTAAGCAAAATATGTGTCACAGCTGATTGCATTTCCATACTAGTGAAGCTTCGCTTTCCACATTTTTTAGATCCTCGACCATTTTAATTAAAAATTGATATCGGTGGAAATAAAGGATCAATATCACCTTCATCGTTGCGATTGGGCCTGTTTCTCCTACATGAAACATCAGTACCAAAGTAATAAGAATAAAAATCACCAGTTTCTCTACCAATATGACCTTGAACAACTGATCCTTCGATCTTTCCCCTTTGCTTAATTGTTTGCTTGGAAATGCCAATTTTTCTACATGTATATATCTATAAATGTTAAAAAAGGGAAAAAAAAACTTAATGATTAACTATTTTACTTAGTGAATATTTCAATGATAGTTACCTCTCAAATGGATACATCCATCTTGTTTGAACTGGACCTCCGAGGCAGGCCTCTTGTACAAGGTGGATTGGAAGATGCTCTATCACATCAAAGAAACCACATGGAAAGATCTTCTCCAACTTAGTAGTAATAACAGGAATATTTTCTTCCATCCTGTCCAAACTACTCTCCAACAATTTTTCAGAAGACAAATCTTTAAAGAAAAGACTTTTCTCTGTGATTGGTTTCCATATCCTTTCGGGTAGATGGCTAAAAGTGATAGGAATTAAAGTTTCCATGAATACATGACAATCATGACTTTTCATACCTATCAATTTTTCTTCATTCATATCTACCCGCTTTCCTAAATTTGAAGCATAGCCCTCCGACATCTTTAAATTTTTAACCCACTCACAAATTTCACGTTTCTCATCCAATGTGAATGAAAAACTGGCTTTAGGCTTAACTATTTTACCATTTTGTAATTCCTGCAGCGATAACTCTCTTCTCCTACAATATTCCTTTATGTCCATTCTAGCTTTTGGATTGTCTTTTGTCTTGCCCTTAACATCCATCACTGTGTTAAACAAATTGTCAAAATAATTTTTTTCAATGTGCATCACATCAAGATTATGTTGTAGCAGATTGTCCTTCTAATACGGCAACTCCCAAAATATTCTTTGTTTGGTCCAACTATGTTCAACACCATATCCAGGAAATCTGGAAGGTGAAGCTTCTGTAACTTTAGGTAATTGAGAAACTCTCTCCTAAATTTGATGCCCTGTGCGTAATAGAGGTGGGGGGTCAATTTCAATCTTATTTTTCCTGAATGCATTTTTCATCTCCATTGACAAGAACTGGCGATGACAATCAAACCGTATATTTATTATGCCATGCTTTAAAGTGAATATGTCACGACCCAGACCGTCGTGATTGACACCCACACTAATCCTCCGGTGGGAGAACGAAAACTACAACCTAATAATCAATTCAACCAAAGTACTACATATTTAAAGCTACGGAAGCAGGTTTAAATAACTATATAATTCATATGGAGCCCCCATAAACTCCAAAAGTTCAACTAACATCTAACAACTAATGCAGAAATACCCCTAGAACCTGAAAGTCATTGTACCAAAACATCTAAGGGCAACAAGTCTAAGAAAAATGGGTACAACCCCAACTAACATAAGAAATATCTAAACAGTCTAAGTCCGAAGAAAATGGACTAAACAATAGGAAGGACTCCATGGAAGCCTGAAAGAACTGGCTCACCTTTGAAATCCGGTCTCGATCACTGATCTCCTAGCTGAGGTCTATCAATAGCCTCCTGAAGATGTCCTATACTCAACAAAGAACGAGCAAGTGCAGTATCAATACACAACCACAGTGTACTGGTAGGATCACGCGGCTATCCCAATAAGTGAAATATAACCAAGTAATCACAACACAGTACACATGCATATACCGAACATATACGATATTAGTCATCGTTTCAGGATCAATGTACAATTCCAGATTCTTCAATAATATGCATATATATAACAGGTCAATGGTCCTCTCATGGAACCCAATTCAATGGTCCTCTAATGGAACCCATACCCAAACTGTTAGTGTGCCGGATCGTGACATCCGATCCAAGTTAGTGTGTCGGAACTTGACACCCGTTCCAATATGTATGTCGGTACATGACATCTGATTCCAATTAGTGTGTCGGAACATGACACCCGATCCATTCAACATGCCACAATCACAATCACAATGTACATTCTCATAATCATACAATCAAATGTTGATTCATGGCTTACAATCATTCATTCATACTTATTACATTAGGTGTGATCAATAGTGCAACATTCGCATACATACATGCATTACAATTAAGCAAATACTAACATACATCACACAAACATGAAATCAAACCATCACCTACCTCGACCAAAGCTTGAATCCCCTAAGAAACTTGATTCTTCCATTTCCGGATTCTTTCCGCTTGTTCTTGGTCTACAAACAATCAATATAACGCGAGGATAAATAAACAAGACCTAATTACCCGAATTATAATCAATAATATCAACCCTAGGCCAAACCCTCGATCCCCATACTTAGTTTAGGGCTTCTTCCACCATAGATCCCAGATCAAAACCCTCCTCCATCGATAATTACCCAAGAAACTAAGTTCTACGGATCAAAAAATAGATTCGGAGAGTAAAAACCTTACCTATGGTGCTAGAAAATGTGGAAAACCTTCAAGAAATATCCCTAGGTCATTCTTTAGCTCTCAAGATCGAATGTTGCAGAATAATAACATTTTTATTTCCGACTTAAGTTGCGACTATCCCGCTGTTGCGGACCTCATCCCGCTACAGCGGTCCCGCCCTAGCGGGAATAATCCTGCCTTGGAGGCGTGCACGGAGAAAAAGAGTTAAATTCAAAATTTCAAACTCCCATTTCACAACACACCTTCAACCCATGACACTCAGAAAATACCCTTTCACGCTAAGATCAGTTTTGGGAGTTCTACTCGCCCGAATTCGATTCTGTAAAGTCGTACGGGTTCCTTAATGTCTTAACTATCCACTCATGTAATCAAATTCATAATTAGATCTCTCATTCATTACCATATTTTCCTAGACCTTACTGACTCCGATTTCATCCAAATATGGACTAGGTTAGGAAATTCCAAGTTATTACCAAAAAGCGATCAAGAATTTCAACCGGTTCTTCCTTATACAGAAGGTCTTAATTAACAAAATTGAGTCTCACTTTATGCTATAACCTCTGTCCCCAAACCAACCAATTGAATACCTACACATCCTTCCATACAATGCCTCAATGAAGTCATCACAATACTCGAGTGATAATTATTGTTGTATGTACACTTAACTAACAACAAAGCTATTCCCAATAACCACCAAAGTTGATCGTACACATGTCTGCAACATGTTATCAAGGACTTTGACACAAACATCAGGACGAATCCTTTCTCACATAACCATGATAAAATTCTAAATCAATACTCGCTACAATTAGAGGTGTACCTGAACCAACCATCACACACTCATAATACTCAAACAATCATAGTTCTTATCAATGAATCCTTCTCACAGCATAAATCTCCATGAGCTTAAGTTATAAAAAATTGATCTTTAGACATCAAATACTCATCGAGGGATATGTCCAAGCATACAAACCCTCCAACAACACTATCGAAATGCTAGATTTAGTAAATGTAGATTACCTCTTAAGAACAGTAGAATTGGATCCAATGATCCCCACATTCAACCACACATAATCGATACAAGACCTCGACGACTAGATGAATATTAAGATTGTCGGACAACCATAAATATGCATGGTAGCTCTTCTATAAACTCTCATAAGCAAGGTGGTACATGTAAAACTACTGAAATACTTTAACAACTCCAAGAAAACACCACATAAGTCATCTGAAATAACCACATCTTCCCAAATCATCCCACTCAACCAAGAGAACATCGCAGGATCGGTACACCTGATCCACCACTAAAGATCCACCCACAAAAATAAAAACACGCGTGAGCATAGCTAGTGCATCACACTCACAACCATGTACAAAATGAAATAGATGGTCACATAAGAATTTATTGAATAACACGAAAGATTTTCCTCTGAAGAGTCGATACCAGCCATTTCCATTCACTTGACTCCACATACTCTTCACATCCTTCCACTAAAGCCCACACTCTCAATACTAACAACCATCATCACCACTCCGACCATTTACCTTACTCTAAACCAACACTTTTTAAATGAAAACCTTTTTTAGGTACTTTAACAATCAACAGTAATCAACTTTACGACTCAACCCAGGTGTAAGTCATTTTAAATGCTCAATACCTGATACAATTGATCATCTCTCACCTTGCAAATTCATACCTTGACAAAATATATCACCACGAATGTAGACTTACAATGAAAAAATTGAATTGTAAATTCAACCGTATAACACAATCCCCTTATCTATCGACATTAGCTTATACCTTGAAGATTTTTATGAATTCATGGATCTTCACTTATCATTGATCGCATCTCCATCGATCTTACAATATCTTTTGCTAACAATTCAATCGTACTCATTACTAAACTCAAAATAAAAACAAAGCACTTATCATCACACTCGAGCTAATGTTTGTACACTTCTTTCTCAAGTCTTTTCCAATAGTTTCTAACCAATATGATGGACTTGTGACACTATTACCATAGCCACAGCAAAACGAATGAAATCACGCGTCTCTAAACCCAATTATCTACCCCTCAAAAGATACCTTTTTAGCCTTTGCAATCAAAACAAATATTCTTGCTCTCGCCTCTCTCTAAAGGTTGTACTACATCCCACTATTTTTCCTTCATTATGAATCTAGCTCTTTCAAATTCTATTCGAGTGGTGTCCCACCATCTCTTAAAAATTTCCATACAACCACATTACTCACCATATATTAGAAAACCACAACCTTAAATACTCGCAAATCGTAATTATTGTACAAATTTCGCTTAACCAACAATCTTATTATATAGTTGCATCCCATCACAATCTATCACGAACTCTTATTACCATTATGCTCAGTTAGCCCTGGCTATCACTACGAAATCCACCTTTTCATCGACATGACACCTCAACTCAGGTATACCCATCAAATTCAAATGACTAACCCAATTTTATACACACTTTCTTACTAAAATCTTCAATTGTCTTCACCCAAGTATACTCAATGGGACTTTCTTTATCCATAAGCTTGTCATTCCGGTATCAATCCAGTCCTTTATGGCTTAAGATAAAATCACCAGTCCTCATACTACCCTCCTTTTTCTTAACAAACAAGACAGGAGCACCCCATGGGGAAACACTAGGACGGATGAAACCTTTATCAAGAAGCTCATGAATTTGAGCTTTAAGCTCTCTCAATTCTGCCAGAGCCATGCGATAAGGAGGAATGGAGATGGGGCGAGTGCCAGCTTCTAAATAAATGCCGAAATCGATATCTCTATCTGGAGGCATACCAGGAAAATCAGTAGGAAACACTCCTCTAAATTCAGACACTACATGAATAGACTCAATAGAGCGAGACTCAACCTCAACATCCTGAATATGAGCCAAATAAGCCAAACAACCCTGCCCCACCAGTTTCCTACCCCGCACGAAAGATACGACCTTAGCTGACTTAAGCTTGTACCCACTTCCCACTCTAACCTTTCCCTACCTGGGATCTCTAGAGTTACCGACTTGGTGATATACCGTGAGTTTACGGTATTTTTGATACATTTCACTTAGAAGTTGTGTGTGTCTAGAGCTATATTGTGTTAGAATTAATGTTTTATGTCTAATAATTGCAGGAAATAAGCTTGGAATGCATTTGAAGGATATGACAGCTAAAATTTGCTGAAGTAGCCACCAACGGTGCCATCCACGGACCGTAGGTCCATCCACGGACCGTGGATGGGCAGTCATAGGTCTTGGCCTGGGAGATGAGCTCCAGTAACTCAAACCACGGAGTGCTAGGACGGACCGTAGCCTAATTCACGGACCGTAGGTGGTGTGTCGTAGGTGGAACATCAGGGAAGTCTGACAAGTGTGGAACCATGGAGCAAGACGACGGACCGTAGGTCAACCCACGGTCCGTCCTACACGTCCGTCATTGATTATCTTGGAGTTGAAGGTTCTAGTACCTGATGAAATTGACTAAGTGTTGAGCCACGGAGGGGACCTACGGACCGTAGGTTGACCCACGGTCCGTAGGTCGAGTCGTCGAATGAAGTCGCGTTCCAGAAGTTTATTTCCTTATTTCGTTTCTTTTTAATTTGGGACTTGTTTTTTATAAATAGGAGTTATAAACCTCGTTTTAGGGGTTAGACATTGTTGTTTACTTCTAAGTTTGTGTTTTGGGAATTAATTTGTAAACTCTTAGCAATTTACTTTCCGAATTTCGTTTTAGAAGATTTTATCTTTGAAATTCAATTAAAGATTTCGTATTTCATCAATTCTTCTTGTAAGTTCATGAATTCTTTTTACCCAATTATGAATTGTGTTTTTTCAAGCATGAGTAGCTAAATCCACAACTAGGGTTGTGAGAACCATGAGCAATTAACAAAGTATGAATAATAATTAAGTAATTCTTGAATAGTGTTTATGCATGTATTGTTAATTCTTTGGCTTAGAAGTCTTTTTAACGGTGCGCAACGTTAGAACTCGCCTCGTTTCTACTTGCCAGACCAAAAAGGTAGTTAATGAGAAAAGAATTAACAATAGAGACTTAGTGGATGCTATCTAATAGTCTAATGTCAATTGGTGTGAGGGTGAAACCTAAGCCATACATTGATGTGATGTCTAATCTGAGGTAAAGGTAAGGGTTAGTAAAGTATACACTCGTAGCCGGACCAAGGTGCGTAATGAAATTCCCTATTTGGAGGACCAATCACTTAGGGATACCTAACTTATCAACTTTGCATGTAAAACACTAGGAAATGATTACTATTATTAGGATTACCGCGTTAAGAGCTTATGGAGAACACATATGCCGTAGTTTCTTTCTCATATTGATACAACAAAGTTGAATCTTGTCTACTTGTTACTTAAGCATTCTAAACTGTTACTTAGTTACAAAATTCCCCCTGTTTACTTTCCTTCAGAAATAATTTGGCTAAATGAATATAATAGTGAGTTAAAGTTAAGTCTAAACCATATTCCTCGTGGGATCGACCCCAACCTACAAGTTGGGTTCTTTACTTGATAACGATCGCTTATACTTCTTTAGAGAGGTGTAATTTGAGCGTATCACTTGGCATTACCATTAAGCACATCATAATAGGGGAACAACCAAGTCATACCTAAGATTATATCAAGTCAGTCATATCCAGCATAACCAAATCAACCCAAGTCTGAAAATCCATAAACACAATAGGACAAACACGATATACATGGGTGACTATGAGTGACTCTTCAACTGGGGTAGAAACATGGATGGGGGCATCAAGCACATCACGAACAACATCAAATCCCAAGACAAACCGAACTGACACGTATGCACTGCTCCTCTACCTGCATTACCATTTTCCTGGCCTCCACGGCCTCGCTGATTTCCTCCTCATATGCGCAGGTTCTCCACATTTTTAACACACTTAATAACTTAACCAAGTAATCATCGCTACTATTGGGGCAGTCGTATCATGACCCTCTTTGATATACAATCAATACATGAAATCGTAGTATAGCTTCTAACCTCAATTGGCATAACTTAATTTCATCATTCGCTAAACAACTCATACATGTTATGGCAACAATACTTGTTTGCATCCCTACTCTATTCAAATAGGGCGAAACGTCGCGGTGACTCAAAAAAATAATGAATTAAGTCGATTTTAAAAGAATTTCAAGAAAACAAAAGTTTTAAAGGAGTCGCCACCTAATTTTAGGAAAAACTAGGAAACCAATTAAAAATGTCTACGAAACCATTAGATTCTAGGTAAGGGGTTCAAGTTATTTCGAAGGGAAGGTGTTAGGCATCCTTCGAAATCCACAAATGTGGGTCCCGACTGAATTCATTTTTATTTTTTATTTTTTTTAAATTGAGGAGGAGATAAAAACAAATATACAAGTAAAACAAACATGCAATATACACAAGTAATAAAATAAAACAATAATATAATAAACGGCCTAAGTTTGCCTAACGTCAATATATACAAAATAATGAATATAAAGTATAATTCAAACTTCATTTGAATAGCTTCAATGGGAAGCAACTCCGGGTAACTGTAAAGACACTTAATAAAAGTGTTAGTAATAAATACATATGCAATAAAAATAAATGAATTAAATAATAAATAAAAATAAAAATCCGTCTTATTAAAATGGGAGACATGGGAAATCGACGGTAATTTCTTCATCGGCCAATTTTAACATATAAAATATATTAATTAAAATTAAATTTCCGTCTTTTGAAATGGAGAGGCCTCGAAAACCGACGGAGAGATTTTTTCATTGGCCAATTTTAACTTAACATTTTTCAAATACCAAATCACATAAAACTAAAAAATAAAATAAAATAACATAAAATATTAATAATCTGAAAACAGTAACCAAATAATAAACCATATAACTCATTAAAATTCTTATAAAAATGCATGCCATCCATTCTAACAAAACTAACAATAGTCAAACATGAATAAAAATAGAATAACAACAAATAAACAAATGACACATGGTGAAATATAACGAAGAAGATGAACTATAACAGAAAATATTATTACCTCAAAAACAAAATCAAATCCACCCAACAAGCATATAACAGATGTAGAAACTAAAATACTAAATGGACTATAATCATTAAAGATCAGAACATCACAAAATCATTTTTTAACTATAAAGCAATTGAAACCCAATATGTATAATTCAATATAAACAATATAGGAATAGTTCAACAAAAAAGAGTACTATAGCAAAGCATAACATAACAACGGTTAATCAATTTAACACAAAAAAAATAATCAAAATTGTTAGAATAGTAACGCAAAACTAAAATTGAAACGAATTGAAACAAACCAATTTTATAACAATGGTAAAATGTACCTGCTACTGGAGTTTGTCTCCAAATGGATTCCAAAATTATCTGTGACTATAAAACACAAAAAAGAAGATAACGGTGGCTGGCGTTTGAACCTCTTCCACCCAGATCTCACCGGAAATGGAGCTCGGAGCTCGTTGGTGGTTGAATCACGCGGGAGTCGACGTTGTTCGCTGGAGCAACGACTTTCAGCCAAAACACCTGGAAAAAAAAGAGAAGAAAAAGTGTAAGGGAAAGGGGAATGGGACTGGCATCGCGGTCTCGTAATGATGGTTGAACCCCGGTGAGGTTTGTTTACTGTTGTTGGTCGGTTTTGTGTTGGTCTGCGAAATGGAGTTTTCCGGTGGGGGGTTTTGGAGATGGTGGCGGCGTGGTGGCTGTTTTTGTTTGCTATGGCTCTAGATGGGTCGTTTTGAGGTTGCTAGCTTGTTGTTGGTGTTGTTTGCTGTTGCCGGAGGTCACGCGTGGGTGTAGTTGGAGAAAACAGAAGGGAAATGAGGGAGGTGGGTCTGGTGGTTTCGTAGTGGTGGTGGCCGATGGTGAGCTCGTTGGCTGAGCTCTGGCGATGGTTTCTAGATACCGGCGTTGGGAGAGAGATCGGGGTGGGTCTGGTTTATTTTGAGATCTGGTAATGGCTGTTTGGGGGTTGGGCAATCTGGTTTGCTGGTTGTTGTTTGTCGGAGCTGTTGTATCCTCCGATGGCGTGAGAACTCGGGGGTTCTGATGGTTCGAAGGTGGGGTAATGGGGTCCGTTTGGTTGTTGTTCACCTTGGAGCTGGTGGCTGCCATGGTGTTTTACAGGTGGTTTTGAGGAGTGGAGAGGCTGTGAAGGAGAAGGGAGGCAGCGACTGGTTGGGTTCAGTTTCGCTGGAAAAAGGAGAAAAATGAATGGGGTTTTGGGTGATGGACTAACTAGATTCCGACGGAGCTCCGGTGAGCTTGTCACCGAAAAATTATGAACACTAAAAGAAATTTCTAAAGACTTAAAAAATCTGAAAATCTACCCTTAAATTTTATCCACCACCACCCTCTAAGTTAATGACCAAGTTATTCTTTAAATAGGAAATTGAAAACCATCAATAATACAATACCACTATCTTAAAACCATGGGCTAAAACCACTAGCTTAATAAAATATCTGCGTATGAAAAGTTATCCGTATTTGAATGAATTTCTAGACTGTGCAAAATATCAAGAATGAATATTAACAAATGTAACGAATAAAATGAATATTAAAAAATATATAATGAACGTAACTAACGACATGTGAAAAATGTAATTTATCAGAAATAACGATTTAATAAAAATGAACAAATATTTGAACGTAGTCAACCGGCTGTGCCAAAAAATATGTAATTAAAATTAATTGATAAAAAATCCTGAAATTTTGACAGATAATGATAAATATCGATAAACTTATTTAAAATTATAAAAAATGTATTTTGAACTATTAAATGAATAAAACTTTAAAGTTACTAATTTTGAAAATGTTAGGCCAAAATTGGTGTCAACAGCTGTCCCTTTCGTTGGAAATGATTGCTGAAAGAAATCATGGACAAAGAAAATTGACAAACCCGATTTTGGCCGAACACATGACCTTCATATAATGTGTGGTTGGAATGTGATGGAAGTCGATCCTGGACTTGCCTCCAAAAGGTTCCACGCTGTGTTGCCTCCTTGTTGAAGTAGTCCGCACCTATGGATTTAATTGAGAATGCGTCCTCTTGAATGTTCTAAAAAAAAAAAAGATTAAACTCATTAGTAGAGAAAGAATTAAAGAAAAAAAGTAGCATTTCTTACGATACGACAAATGAAGATGATTCATCGATAGGATCTGAATGTACATCATTCAACTCCAGCCTTCTCCGACTTCAACGTGAAATGGATACAGTGCACATCCTTCACCTCCGAATAGATGCGACTTAAATGAAAATATCTTTCCACACAAGTCTCCTCCGACTTGAACGTGGAATAAATAGGGTGCGCATCCTTCACCTCCGAATAGATGCGACTTAAATGCAAATATCTTTCAACGCAAGTTTCCCCCGACTTGAACGCGGAATAGATATGGTGCACATCCTTCACCTCCGAATAGATGCGTCTTAAATGCAAATATCTTTCCACGCAAGTTTCCACCGACTTGAACGTGGAATAAACAGGGTGCACATCCTTCACCTCCGAATAGATGCGACTTAAATGCAAATATCTTTCAACGCAAGTTTCCTCCGACTTGAACGCGACATAGATATGGTGCACATCCTTCACCTCCGAATAGATGCGTCTTAAATGCAAATATCTTTCCACGCAAGTTTCCACCGACTTGAACGTGGAATAAATAGGGTGCACATCCTTCACCTCCGAATAGATGCGACTTAAATGCAAATATCTTTCAACGCAAGTTTCCTCTGACTTGAATGCGGCATAGATATGGTGCACATCCTTCCCCAGCGGAGTCGCCATTTCTGTTTTATATGAAAAAGGGAATGATCGACTGGTTTTCGAAAAAAATCAATTTAACTTATAATTTGAAGAAAAATCGATCTTTCAAAAGAGAGTCGCCACTTAATTTTTGTAAGAAATTAAGAAACTTAAGATTTTTCAAAGATTTAAAACAGATTAAAATCATTTAAAATCCAAAGAGATTCGGAGTTCAATTTACACTTCGAGAAGAGATTAGGCATTCGAAGTGCCCACTAACGTGCGGTTGACCAACGATTTGACTAAAATGTTTGACTAACTTGAAAAGTTAACTAGGCACATAAATATTAGCTATCAAAATTACTTGAAAGGAAATAAACTTAGAATAATTTTTAAGGAAAGTAATTTTTTGTCAGCAAACGACTAAGTAAATATATAAGAATTTAATTATTTCAATTAACCTAAAGGGAGAAATGACTATCTTTTGGGTAGTTAATTAAATTAAAACCAAATAACAGTTAACCGATATAATAAACAAGTAAATAAGAGCAAAGAAAGAAGGATTTCTGGAAATATCAATTCTTTGGGCCTCTGGTCCAAAATCGAAAATGGGCTGGCCAGCACCCTTTGTCCCTGTCCCATTGTCCGAAATTCGCCCAAAGGATGGATTTTGGACCATCTAGATCAGAATTGACTGCTGGTCATTTTTTGGGCCTTTTTTGGGCCTGCTGCAACTGATTTGGGCTTCAGCCTTATTTCTGCCCTTGAAACCATGTGTATACAACAGGTGTATACTGCTGTATACGGGTCGTGTCTTGGCCCAGTTTTCTGTATATTGAACCATATACCAACTGTATACAAACCTCTTTGACGCCTCCAACCTGTATTTCAAATTTATGCATGGTATTTCCTCATTCAACCTGTATATCATTGCATACTTAGTGTATACAAGTTGTTTACAGCTTTTCGGGACTGTGTTTCAGCTTGTTTTGCTACTTCGGGTGACTCGATATAGGACGAATATTGAATTTTGACACAACTCAGGAGGCAAGGATAGCATGTAGGAGTTTATGTTAAAACTCGGATAGATTTCATCGCAAGAAAAAGAAAGACAAAACTAAGTTAGCAAAAGGAAAACCAACCTTAAATAATAACAAACATAAGAAAACATTTAACACTTTACTAGACTTAAACTCAAACTAAAATAAGAGAACTCCTACACAAATAGCATATCAAGACTAAGGCCAGGAACTCAATATATACGACCAAATTGATCAAAGATAATCTCAATAAGAATGGATACAAAAAAAAGAGATGATCAACAAAGACCTAGCTAAAGACACCACATATTATGAAATAAAGGACTAAATTTGACATGAAGCTGCTGCTTTGGGGAAATCAAAATTAGATACCATGTGGGATCTAACCAATATTCATGCTCAAACAATAAACAAATAAATGTGCTATGCTACCATCTTAAGAACTATTTGGTCACAGATACAATTTCTAGGGAATTAGGCATAGATAAGTAACTGAAAAATTAAGCCAAATGAATTTCAGCAAATCAAAAGAACGGAGGATATTGAAAAGAAAGCAAATACTCAATAGCAAGTATCGATCTAATCCAAATCGAAAGCAATGTACTCCATGGCGATACAAGCTACTAAACCGAGTTGAAATGCAACATTCAAGGTCAAACCTATATCAAAAACTTAAGACAACAAGATATTCAAAGAAAAATAACCTTTGAACCGTAGCAACTTATCATTTAAAAAAAAAAAAAAAACGATTTACTACTAAAGGCATTTTAAATGATACACTTAACAATCTGTGGAAACATGTAAAAAAAATGGAATAAGAGCTAAATGGGCAGCCGCACAGTCACAATTTCATATGTTCCCGACTTATCGAAACTTGTAAAAAAATAAAATTGAAGCTCACCCCGAGGTCACAAGCAGTAAAGGGAAAGGGCGAACATTTATCACTAGGAAGCAATCATTTATACGGATCATGATCCAAGAGAGGTATTGCTAAATCATTTGAGGCATATTATGTCGAGCTAAATCAGTTTTGAATAGTATCCGACCTCAAACAATGAAAAAGAAGTATCCATAATTCCGGGAAAACAACGCATTCAAACTAGACTTAGACAACATCTAAATAACACGAGACCGGATTAATTAAATAAAAAATGGAAGGATCATTCATACTACAAGGCAACCATGACAAAATTTAAGCTCTACTGATCTGGGCAATAACCATTGATCTAAACTTGAAAATAAGCGCAAGAGTAGAGATAGATCCTACGAGGTTAATCTAACATAATGAGGATTTATAACAAAAAAAATGGGAGAGAGGATGGCCGAGAATAAGAGTGAACATTGAAGACATACAAATTTATAGCTAACGTATTCGAAACTGAAATTAAGCGAATATCCAACAGCTCGAGCAAAACAAAATAGGGACCCAGTCAACTTTCAGAACCAGATTGAGTTATATCGAGACCAAGAAATTGAATCAGAATAGCAGCTAGCCATTTCACATACGACCGCTCATAACATTCTTGATTCCAAAATGAATAAAGAAAAGCTAAGAGTAAAGAAACTACACCTCTTTTGGAGCAGCGAACTGAGATAAGACGAGTTTGAATGAGCTATTCGACCACCACGCGAGGAATTCTGGCGGAAATCCGAGTTCCAAAATAGCAAACCCAGAAACTCTAGTTACAGAATACTATTACGCTATAAAATCCAAACTCGAAAAAACGTCCCCTTAATCACTGAGGGTAGAGGGTTATTTATGGAGAAAGTTGGAGCGATTTTGTGGGAAATCCGTTGGAAAAATTTCAAGAGAAAATTTGAATTTTCTTTCCTCTTTTCCCAGGCCATCAGTGAAAGATGGGAAAAAGCTTCTCTATGACTCTGCGAAAAAAGGGGAAAAAGAGACGTGGGGTGATGGCTGTTGCAGGTTAGGAGGACGGCACGGGTACACTGTTGCGCTGTTTGGAGTGGACGGGTCGGGAGACTTTGCGGATTTCTATATGCATTTGGTACGCGTCTCTGGATTTCGTTTTGGACTGCTGGTTCGCTGGTTGCTTCGCAATTTCCGCTGTGATTTTTCTGGGTTTGCAGCACGATTTGCTCGCTGGTGTTGCTGGGTCTAGTCGCGTAGGGAAGAAGAAGAAACGGAGTGGGGTCCGGTTGGCTTGGTATGCTGGATTGCGTAATGGCGTTGGATATGGGAATAGAATTGGGCTGGTTGGAATTGGGCCGAAAATCTGGTCCAATTTCGGCTCTTGCAAGGGGAGGTGAAATAAATTAATAGATTTTGGCTAAAATTGCAATTAAACAATAGCCCAAATAATTTTCAAAGGTAACCAAATCGAATTTAATCAACGAATTTGGTCAAAACTTAAACAAGACGAATTAATACAAATTAATTAATAAGCTTTTTAACTTCAACGAAATAAAATAATTAACTTAATTATAAACTAAACGATTTAACTAATTCAAAATTATAATAGTAATTGACGTTAAACTAAATCAATATAAAATTTAAAAGTGTAAAATCTTTTTTTTTTAAAAATGATTTTCAAATATGAATAAAGTATATTAATTATATAAGTGATTATGTAAAGACCAATTATTATCTAAAAAATTATGAAGATGACTAAATCACTTTTAAAATCTTGAGAAAGTATTTGAAATTTATAAACTAATCAAGAAGAAAGCCCGTACCTTGAACTAAACTAAATTAGCAAAATATTTGACTAAAATGTAAAATCTTTTTTTTTAAAGATGATTTTCAACTATTCATAAAATGTACTAATTATGCCTAATTATATGAAAAATATTTATTATTTGGAAATTATAAAATCGTCTAAAGTTACTTAAAATAACCTTGAAAAGTATTTGAATTTTATAAAGCAAACTATTTTAAATCGTTTGAAAAATTAAGAAGCTCGAGAACTAATTCATATCGTGGAGGGTCAAAATTGGGTGTCAACAACTGTCCCTCGTTTGACTTGGATTGATGAAAGAAATCCGAGGAAAATGAAATAGACGAATCCAATTTTGACCGACCACATCTTCATTTTTAGGAAAGGAATTTTTGTGTGGACTTTAGGAAATATGGTCGGACCCCGAAAACGGGTTTCCTACATATCTCAGGCTATATGAGAATTCAGGCCATTTGTAGTTCGACTCGATCGGTTGAAAAGGAAATCTATTATGCAAGATAACCTTCGGTCGGGAAGAGTGACAGAAATAAATTGAGTATGAAAAAGAGGCTTGCAACCTCTTAGCCATGAATGTGTCGCGCTTCACACCCATAATTAAGAACTTACACGAACATAATTTCCAAGCTCTTGTCGCATTGTTACTCAGATTGAAAAGCTGCTTCCGGTGAAAGCTAAGAAATTTCAGATGCGAAACTGTAACCGATAAACCTAAGAAAAACCCACATGCCTTCTGATAGGGGTGTGGTTTGATCGTGGTGGAAGTCGCTCCTCAGCTCGCGTCCTAAGAGTTTGGTACTCCTCTTCGGACTAAGTCCCAGTTCGCTGTTAAGAAAAAGTTCCACATTGTGCTGCATCCTTTTTTATGTCCTCCGCACCTGTGGTTTGTTTTGAGAATTCATCCTTTCGGATGCTCTCCACAAAGACTGAGATAAAACTCATTAGCATAAAAATGTAATTCAAATGGGAGATAATGTCTTTTACCGTATTGACACTTAATTGCTCTTTTTGAACTTTTGACGTCAGCTTCCTCCAGTTTGACGTAAAGCAAATAAAACTCGTATTTCATAATATAATCTTCAATGTACTCTTATTTTGATGTGGAAATAATTAAAATACGCCGATGTAATACGTTGATAGTTCTCTTGACGTCGTTTTTGACGGTTCCCTTAATGTCGTTCTTGCAAATGAAAATGACGCAGCCGATGTTGATTTTCCTACAATATATGACTTTCTCGCGATGCATGAAGATTTCTCGCGATGCATGAAGATAATGCTTTCCTTGAAAAACACGGGTGACGCTTCCTTGAGAACTGTAGCTGATGGTGACTTTCTCGCGATGCATGAGTTTTCTCATGATGCATGACTCTTTTTCGCAATGCATGAATTTTCCTTCTGCGATGCATGATTCTTTTCCGCAATGCATGACTCTTTTTCGCAATGCATGACTCTTTTTCGCAATGCATGACTTTTTCTTTTGCGATGCATGATTCTTTTCCGCAATGCATGACTCTTTTTCGCAATGCATGACTTTTCCTTCTGCGATGCATGATTCTTTTACGCAATGCATGACTCTTTTTCGCAATGCATGACTTTTCCTTCTGCGATGCATGATTCTTTTCCGCAATGCATGACTATTTTTCGCAATGCATGACTCTTTTTCGCAATGCATGACTTTTCCTTCTGCGATGCATGATTCTTTTCCTGCGATGCATGACTTTTTCACGATGCATGACTTTTGCTGCATCCACAGAAAAATCGTTAGTTTAAAACGAACTGATCTGTGTCGACCTCTTCGGTTGTCTGCTCCTTGCCTTGCTGAGAATTTGAATGAAATAATTTCACTCATATTCCCATTCTCTGGTATAAGAAGCATAAAACTTTTCCTGCATCCACAGAAAAATTGTTAGTTTGAAATGAACTGATTTGTGTCGACCTCTTCGGTTGTCTGCTCCTTGCCTTGCTATCTCCGGTTGATTTCTCCGATCTCCCGCTTCTTAATAGATAAGACAAAATATTTTTATGCAAAATAATTGAAACATGAAAGAAAAATTTTAAGGAAAATATATTTTCAAAAATGTAATATTTGAAAAGGGTCACTGCCAAGTGTCATGTCACGTCCAACTTAGTGAACACCTTTGGAGTTGATGCTTTGAAGTCCGTCTGATTACTTGCTGGGAAAGCATACAAAGCTGTTCTAAACTCCCGATGAACCTTATTGAAATTTTTGAGGTTATCCTTAAAAATTTATGTCCCAGTTAACTGTCTTGGTGTATCTTGAACTGTTGATGAACAAATCACTGAATTTTTGAGATCTTCTCATTGAGATCTTCTCAAAATTTCTGTCCCAGTTGCAATTCTCGATGTCACTTCAGTCTTGACTTGTTGGAGAGATTTTCTTTTGAGAATTTTTGAGTCCATCATCAAAAATTCTGTCCCAGTTTCTATTATAAAGAAAAATAGGAAATCTTACGAGAGATATGACCGAGCCGTTAGGGCGCCTACGTATCCCGTTGAGGCAGGAATCAGGTCAAACGTAGTTCCCTTCAATGAATAACAAAAATAAGAAATTTAAATAAGGAACCGACCGAGGCCGACATAGGCCGCCTACGTATCTCATTCTTGAGAATTCAGGTCAGACGTAGTTCATTACAAGGGGATAAGATTCTAAAGAAAACGATTACAAGCAAATAGAACGATTACAAGAAAATGAAAGAAATATAAACTGAAGCTTCACACATAATATCTCTTGACAGCATCGGAGTTGATAGGTTTTGGCCATTCGGTGCCATCCATCTCTGACAAGACCAAGGCACCTCCAGATAATACTTTGCGAACTATGTAGGGTCCTTGCCAATTTGGTGCAAATTTTCCTTTATACTCATTCTGATGAGGAAAAATGTGTTTGAGAACCAACTGGCCAATTCCAAAGACTCTGGCTCTTACTTTTTTATGGAAAGCACGAATCATCCTCTGTCGATACAGTTGACCATGACAAACAACAACCATTCTTTTCTCATCAATCAATGTTAACTGATCAATCCGCTTGCGAACCCAGTCAGCGTCACTCAATTTAGCTTCCTGAATGATTCTCAATTAAGGTATTTCCACTTCGGCAGGTATAACTGCTTCTGTTCCATATACTAGCAGTATGGAGTAGCCCCAACTGAAGTTCTGACAGTCGTTCTATAACCCAACAAAGCGTATGGCAACATTTCATGCCAACCTCTGTGATTGTCAATCATCTTCCTCAAAATATTCTTGATGTTCTTGTTGGCAGCTTCTACAGCTCCATTCATTTGGGGACGATAAGCAGTTGAGTTCCGATGAGTAATCTTGAATTGTTCACATATCTCTCTCATCAAATGACTATTGAGATTTGCTCCATTGTCAGTAATGATGGATCCTGGCGTTCCAAACCTACATATCAAATTTTTACGAACAAAATCAGTTACAACTTTCTTGGTTACTGACTTATACGAAGCTGCTTCCACCCACTTGGTAAAGTAGTCAATGGCAACCAAAATGAATCTGTGTCCGTTAGAGGCGGGTGGCTCTATTGGGCCAATGACATCCATGCCCCAAGCTACGAAAGGCCAAGGAGAACTCATAGCATTTAGTTCATGAGGCGGCACTCGAATCAAATCTCCATGTACTTTACATTTATGACATTTTTGCACAAACTTGCAACAATCATGCTCCATAGTCATCCAAAAATAACCGGCTCGGAGGATCTTCCTTGCCAAAGTGAGCCCATTCATGTGAGTACCACAAACTCTGGCATGTATTTGTTCGAGAAGCTTTGCAGCCTCAAGAGCATCAACGCATCTGAGAAGGCCTAAAT
>JAJONR010003343.1:0-28935 GCA_029582245.1 Solanum etuberosum | reverse complement strand
ATATTAAAATGCTCAACATACTCATCTAAGTATTGAATAAATTCATTTTTTGGCAAATACTTAGGTGATGAAGTTGCATGTGGCATAAAAGGCAATGAGCAAAAATCTTTAGATAAATGCAAGTGAAGTCTATCATAAGTCTTTTTCTTCCACAAATAGGCACAACAATCTTCTTTTTCTAACACGATATTTTTTATGCCCAATTTGTTCAAACATGCTGAAACAGCTATACCTGATGGACCAGCTCCAACCACAACAACTTCAACTTCTTCCTTGGAAAAATTATCCATTGCAGGATTTTCAGAAAATTGAAGAAAAGTTTTTTTTGACTAGTTTTGAGAAAAGGAATTTAGGCAATGAGGTATGTGTATATGGTCTTCAAAAAGGATAAAAACGATATTTTTTTTCTTTTTTTTCAATAATAAAAAACAACAGTTATAACAAGTAAATGCAGATTTGTTTGGAAGTAAGATTTAGAATTTTTTCATTGAGTGTCATGAAAATTGCTGGGTTTTAAAAGGGGGTGAATGGAAAATGAAGAGTTATGACTTTTATGAAGAGTTGTGACTTTTTTTAAAAAGTTGTGACTTTTTTTAAAAAGTTGTGGCTTTTATGAAGAGTTGTGACATTTCTGAAGAGTTGTGATGTTTATGATAAGTTGTGACTTTTCTGTAAGGTTGTGACTTTTACGAAGGGTTATGACTTTTGAATTTTTCCCATAGGGTTGTGACCTTTCCGATAAGGCAAAATAAGCACCTGTTCACACTATCCTTTTTGTCCATAAATAGATGGGTTTCCTCTTATTTTTCAAGAATAAATTTCTGAACTTCAGAACTTCTTCTTCATCTCCACAAAAAAATTCTAGTGTACTTTACTGTCCTTAAGTGGTTGGTTGACACCGTGATTTGAGGTACCAATACACCGATGATTAATATCATTCTATTGAAAGAATATTCTATTAACCTCGAGTACTTGAGGAGAATAATTTCCTTAAGGAAACACTATCGGTTCACAAGGATCAATAAATTCTAGTGTACTTTACTGTCCTTAAGTGGTTGGTTGACACCGTGATTTGAGGTACCAATACACCGATGAGTAATATCATTCTATTGAAAGAATATTCTATTAACCTCGAGTACTTGAGGAGAATAATTTCCTTAAGGAAACACTATCGGTTCACAAGGATCAATCTTCTTCCTAGAGAAAAATATTTTGTCAAGTTCTTTTCTATTTACTGTTTTTAAGTTTCTGGTTTGAAAATATTCTTTAAACTTTGTGTTTTCTTATCAAGTTCTCCAAAGTTATTGTTCTAAATATTTTAGTGATACAGATTAGCAACAATCTTAAGGAAATTATTCTACTGTTGGTATTTTTTGTGTTCTACTTTGTTGGAGAAACAAAAGAATGAGAAAGAGAATCATTTTATCTTATGATAAAAGAACTTTATGATGAATAGTATTACTTTAATATTCTATTGGTTTGATTATTTGCAATCTCTAATGCTTTAACTTATTGAGTGTGGTCGAGGAAGAAGCGAACAAATAAGTTCGAGTGCAAATTTAAATTAATAGGTTGTCATCAATAATGAGATCTCACTTATGCAATTTGGCAGCGTACGAAATGGGTTATACTTTGAGAAGTGTGATTCAATTTTAAAGATGTTCAAGGACATTTTTAATATTATTTTATGGTCAAGTTTGGAGATTAAAACTTGTGTATTTTGGAGATAGCTTCTGATTTTCTACTCCTTTGGTTAGAAGAATATAGCAACTTCACAGAATAAATTAGACTGTGCACTCCTTTGGTTTGAAGATATAAAAAAATCACCAATTTATTAAACACTCTATTTGAATGAATATTCCGGCTTGAAGAGTATAAGAAGATCATCAGGAATCTTAAGACTGAACGATTTGAAGAATATAAAAATTTCATCGTTAACTAGAAATTGTGTTGTATATTTGGTTTTTGCTTGATTTTCCACTCCGTCTGAATTTGAAACTGATTTAAAGTAATAAAAACTTTACCAACACTCAAAGTTCATTCTTTTGACGATTTGTAGAATATAAAAATTTCATTGTTAACTAGAAACAAGTTGTATAAAGACATTCTTTATTGTTAGTATTCTAAATACTAAATTGTCTGTCTAATTGTGATGGGAGAAAATGATTACATAAAGTCAGTGATTTTGTGCCTGTAATGTCTATGGATTGAACTTTGATATTTTGTAAAGATTGTCAAAGGGAATTGAAGCACTAACAATTCTTTTGTAGAATATTATCTCTGAAAGAGGCTTCATGCTGCCAATTTGTATTTTTGATGATATACAAGTTGAAATCATGGAAAATTATTTTGAAATACTTGAAAATATTCTTGAGATCATATTTAAAATTTGGGGCTCTTTGCTTGTGATAAAAACCAAAATTAGATTTGGCGACTCATTTAATTGTTGAAACACAAAATATGAAATTCGATGACCCAAATTAAATATATACTGGTTCAAAAGAGTAGTGTTATCTTATGAAAGAGTTTCACTTCTAGTGTTGTGATTTTTCATGAAAATATTTTTCTATTAAAATACAACTATTTTTATAGACATGAATATTTATGAAAAATCATTTGTCATGTTTGTGTTGTAAAAGAAGCATTTGAGTCATATTGCCCATAGGACCCGATGAGACTATGTTCATAGGTAATTCGATAACATCCAAATTAAAGGTTATATGAGGGCCTTCTGAAAAGGACATCTATCAAGGTGGTGGCTCTAAACAATGTTTGTAACTGGCAAAGTTATAAAAAGTAAAGAACAAAATATTTGTGAGAAATAGTCACCTTACGGACTGTCTTTTCAAACTCAATATTTCTGGTTGTTCTTATTTGCTTGAGCCAAAATTAAATATTTGTGACATGAATTTTTGGAACATATCAATTACAAAACCTTGCGAAAACTGATCAAATCATTCTTATAAATTTGTTGAAAGGAATTCTAATCCCTTAGAGTTGATTTAAACTGACATTTGTGATATGAAGTCAATATCGTCTTGTGGTGAAAAAAGTATGTCATGACTTTTATTGACAATTGCACTAGATATTGTTATGTCTATTTGCTGAATGGTAAGGATGAAACAATGGATAAATCTAGGCAATATAAAAGTGAAGTTGAAAATCATTTGAATAAAAAGATAAAAATTATTAGAAGTGATAGAGATGGAGAATATGGATCTCCTTTTGCAGATATAGGTTTCAAAAATGGAATCATCCATCAAACTACTATCCATACTCACCTCAATCTAATGGAATTGCGGAAAGAAAAACCGAACTTTGAAGAAAATATTGAATGTGTTACTTATAAGTTCAGGTAACAGCAAAAGGAACAACAAATAGTTTTGCCTGTTCAGAAAGGGGGCAACGAAAAGTTGTCTACTCAGGCTTTGTTGTATTCTGATAGAGAATTGATTGTCGCCCCTTCATATATATACATGCAATAGCTCTGGAAAAATAGTGATCTAAAATTTTAAAGACACAATCTATTCCATATAAGAATGCAGGGATTTGACTTGGGGTGTCGAATAGACAGGTGGAGCTCAATTTTAGTGAGCCAATGTTGGGTTAATGAATGAATTCATTAATTTTCTAACTATGCTGCTACCGTAAAAGAATTAACATTATACATCACATATTTGGGCTGTTCAGATCATTGTTGTATTTATGTTGTTGTTTTCTACTGCATGTAATCCCCTTTTCATTTTATGTACGGTCAGAACTCTCTATAACAATCATCCTATCCTCTATATAACAATTCGTTATAACGGCCAAGTTCTCTCTGGAACTAATTGTTCATGTTATACTATATTATATGTACTCTATAATAACATTTCTCTATAGCAGTCAAAATGTATCCATACAAACGATGTTGTTATAGAGATGTTTGAGTGTACATGAAATCAAAAAGGTTACATCGCTAAGATGAAGACCCTATGCAATCGACATAAAAAAACTTTTGCCCAAGATTTCCATTTCTTTTTAGCCTAAATAAAGTTGACACAAACTAATATGGCAGTAGAAGAACATCCTTTTCTTATGAATATCAATGAGTATACAAATACAATGACGGTTGTATAGTACGATGGATAAGCAAATAAAACTAGGTGGTTTTATGAAATAATAGAAACAACTACTATCTTTGATATTCTCCTGCCTTCTTGTTGGGAAGCAGACAAAAAAGTCACATTGACTTGACCAGCAACAACCTTTTCTCTGCATTTTATGTCCTGCAGAAGAGTAGAGAAGACCCTAGTTCAGCATACGTCTGAGATAATATAAGATTTGTTTGTCAACTGACTGACCTTGTTTACACTAAAGGCTCCGATATTCTTTCAGGTATTCATGAGCAACCTCATCAGTAAGAGACCGAAACATGTTTGCCTGAAGTAGAATCTCAGTGATTTACTTCTTTTTATTTAGACAAATAAAACTAGGTTGTTTTGGAAGTCTAATTTTTGTTTATATAAGACAATAACCGAAAATTGATATTGGTACAAATATTATAAAATAACAGGTTGATCCGAACAATGGACAAATAAAAAGATGATGGTCCAAATCAATAACAGCCTGACATCTCTAGTGGTGACTTGGGAGTGTGCGAGAACTGGTCTTTGACAGCCACATATCGGCTGTCATGTTTAAGCCAGCCAATGAGGGGCGAGTTACCCCATCTTCTCCTACTGCGATATCAAAGTACTACTATTATTTATTAGTGTCGGAATAATAATACTTCATACTATACCAAGAACCGCTTATTATGATAAACCCAACCCAATGCACTATTTGTGTCAACGGCTGAAGATTTGATTTGTCCCAATCATCTTATTGCTCCCACTTAGGTTACAAGCTCACGCTACTAAGCTCAGCGATCTATAATGTCAGGTCGAGTTCTTATAAAATGTATATATTCGTCTACTGTCATCGCTGTGGGAAAAGATTTTTAGTGCCTCACAGAATCTTGTAAAATACAACGTGGGATGAGTTTTAATTATATTGTCGTCGATCATATAATTGGAGGCCACATGTCCAATCTGGTATATTTTTAATATTTTCTTGTATTTTAAAACTGATCATTTGAGTTGTTAGTGAAGAGTAGCACGAATGTGTACTTTTGATTGCGGAACAACATAAATATGTCCAACTATTAACTAATAACATGGATTAGCCATTTCAGATAGTTCAATGGCATATTTGAGCTTTTTCCCTTAGATCTATAAATTATTTATATTTTGCATTTCCTTTCGAGAATTGGTGAAGATGATGCAATGGGCTGTATTCCTTAATTACAAATTCTACATTTAATGTTTTAGCATATGTGACGATATGCCTAGAAAGCAATTGCTCTATCCATCAGTGGTCATGTCCATACATTGGTATTAAGATTCCAATGGTAGATTCTAGAATGTGTCAAAACTCTAAGATACTAATTGATAGTGAATGGTGAATGTTCAGACAGATCCCTGTCCATCTGTCCTATAAAACAGGACATAAAAAAACTTATCCCTTTTAACCATGTACACGGGAAATTCACTACTAGCTGAACAAAACAACCACTAGCATTGTCATATATATAAAAGAAATTTATAACGATAATCTCAAGATACTACATACAACATATATTCAGGGGAAGGAAAAGATTTTTCCAACTTTTATCACAGCGACAACATAGGTAACAGTCAGCGAACATGGAGATTAGGGAGGCATCGTTTTAATTCATGCAGTCGACAGAGGATGGATTAATTGTTCTTTAACATCAGCTTTTCACCTCCTGAAATTGCAAAAGTACATCACAGTTAACAAAGAAGCTTCGTGATATTTCACATGAAAAGTAAAAACAGTTTATATGCAAACAACAAGGAAAACCACCAAAAATCAATAATATATAAGTTAATAAAAATGTATAAGACGGTATTCTTACTTACGAGTCCTTCGCTACAGCATTATCAGCCATCAAAGCTTCTGCAGCCTTCAAAACTACCTCCTTTTTGAGAGGAGAACTTTTCAACCTTTCCCCATTTTCACTAGCCATATCAAAAGAAATGATATACCAGCTAAAACATGTATTTAGACCAGCAGTAGTAGCAGGCCAATAAAGTCTCCCGTTCAATATCATACCAAAAACATCTATTATTCCTGAACTCGGGCAATCATCATTTGTCCAAGAATCAGAGTTTAGACTCTATGAGTTAACCTCAACTTGATCTGCAGTTCCAGAATTGAAAACAAACACTACCTTATAATCATAATGTAATTCATCATATACAAAACCATATATGTGCAAAATATGAAATGTAGCTCTAGAATTACGAATTATTTTTAACTTTCTAATTGATGGATTCCATATAAACATGTTAGTGGATCCAATGGCAAGACAAATCAATCCATTCACTTAACCCACAACCCAAATATTTTCATGGGCGGGAAAATCCAAGTTATATTCCTCAGTCACAACAGGGTCATCAAGTAAGGAACTAACATAACATTTCTTAAGAAAGCTTTGATATCCATCATGAGTCAACTCAAGGCTGTGGTGTGTGTAATCTTTGTTATCAGCAGATATACTAAAATGGGTCTTGTTAAATTTCTGCTAGAGATTAACGAAAGCCAAGATTTCAAAATAGACCTGAATTTCAAAAGGGATTCCAAGGGAAGTCTTAAGAGGATTTCCGTAATCACTTCGGATGGCAGAACGGGGATTGTCAAGATTAAATCTTTGTTTGATAAAATTTGAGAATGGACAATGGATTTGCTTCGTGTTTGGTATCGATGGAAGACTTGATCTTCCTCAGAATCCATTTGAGTTGGGAACTTCTGCTATGGAGGTAACTATGTTACCCCAAATAGGAAATCTACAGTGCAATTTAAAGGGGACAATAATGTTTAGGGACTTTTGGCCCTGAATTCTTCTTAGCTCACTAATAAATTAGGTAACTTACCACATTTCGTGCGGTTTTGAAAATTCAATTCACAACGTACAAATATTTATTATTAATAAAGATCTGCAGAGATTAAAAAATTTCTGAGTTGGCAATACTGGCAATGTCTTTGTTGTTAAGCCGGGTATGTTATCCTTTATATTATGTAACATGCAATTGTATGTAAAAGAACACCTCCAAGTGAGTAGAAGGCAACAATCATGACTGAAGGACCAGTGATGAATCTGTCAAAAAAAGGGCTACGGTGCATATTGGGGACTTCTGCTATGGTGCAATGTTTTGGGCCGTTATTCACTTATCTGCCTTTGATACTAAATTTTTGATATATTAGGTAAGTAAACCACATGTCGTGTGGCTTTTGAATACTCAATTCACAACGTACAAATATTTGTTGTTGAAGGTTAGAGAGTAAAAAATTTCGAGTTGGTGATACGGACATCGTCTTCGTTGTTAATCGAATATATTATCCTTAAATCCTATCTAATTTTCTCATAAATATTTTAAAATTAGGTAAGTTACCCGCCCTGTGCGCGGTTTTTGTATATTCAATTCACAACGTACAATTATTCGTGGTTACATATTAAAGATTATTCGGTAATATATGTTTTCCCTTTTGATTTTTTATACCAATGGAAATTTGTTGTCATTAGTTTATGTATATTTGTCTAACTAATTCCAAATTTTTTAGCTACATATATAAGGAATTAAAGGAATGAATCGGGTTTTAAAAAGACAAAGAGATTGTCTTTCGGTGCTTATGCCAAATTCTCAAGAGAAAGTGGCACAATAAATAGAGGAAGTGAAGGAAACAAGGGGGCAATGAAAGAAAAAATCACAATTGGAGGAGGGAATTGCAGGAAATTGTGGGGAAAGATAAATGTCTTTCCTGAATTATGAGGGCTCTAAGTAGGTCGGCCTATGTCTCTGTGTTATATATATATTTGTCACTTTTGGTGGGGTGATAAAGAAAGTGTATTTGAGGTATTTAACAATTCAATCCATTGTATTGACAAACCAGTTGATTTTATTCAAGAATGTACTACCCAATGCAAATGGAAAGTGGTGCCTGATGCTATCTATTTTGAATAACGAATCATGACTACAACAAGATAGTAATATCTTTTAACACGTAAAACAAAAAATGTCGAGAGAGTCTCGCCAAAGTCCAATGTGAGTACTCATCTTAATTATCATGTGTAATGAACTCCAAGTTATTTATGTGACAATGCCTCATTTTTATCGATTAGAGAATTTCTTTAGCGACCCCGAGTCATTATCACTTGATGGAACTGACAGCTCGGTCACCTGGTATTTCATTTGGGATTTATGTGAATTTTTGTGTTTTAGAGCTTTTGAAACTGAAATTGTTGATTTCTGTCAAAAGTTTAGGAATACAACCTTAAAATGCAATTTTGGTGGTTCCATCTGCTTCTTCATAAGGGTCATTTTAGGATAGTGGCATGGTTGGCTCAGATCCCAAGGTTTTGAGTACGAGTTTGTGCCATTAGGTATTTTAGCTTTTAAGTTTTGGCCTAAGTTTGACCTTGGTCAATATTCTCGGTAAACATTCTTGAATTAGAATTTCGTCTGCATGGTTTATTTCGGGAATGTATAGTTTGGCCTAGAATGCCCCTTCATGTGGATCTCGAGGCTTCCGAGCTCATTCCGAGCTACCTCATAGATTTTAGCTTAAAGTGGAACTTGAATGTGGAACCCACTTTTTGTCGAGACAACCTCAGATTGATGTTTTATTCTTCTGTTGAGTCTGGAATGTTGAATTTGGTTGGGTAACATATTTCATTTGCGTTCATGGGATTTCGAATGAATTTCGAGTGTCCATTTGAAGTTTAGAACTTTCTTTCCCCGACTGTTGATGCAACCACATTAGCAGCCCTTGACCGCATTTTCGGCCTAGGGGGCACTTTAGCAATAGGCCTTGAAGAGCGAGGGCAAGGTTAGCGGCCTAGTGGGGGGGGTTAACTATAGGCCTTGAGGAGTGGGGGCAGTAATAGTGGCCAGCTAGCCTCATTTGCGGTGACCGCATTAGCGTCCACTTGACCGCTTTAGTGCTTATAGCTGATGTTATATCTCTTCTTTCAGCTTTTTTTTCAGCATTTCTTCTATTTTTCAAACCTCAATAAATCTAGGGAGCTTCATTTTTGGTGATTTGAAGCCTTAATTATTCAGAAAGTGTGGGGCTACGTGGGTGTGTGATCGAGGATTATCGGTGATTCATCGTTTGAGGTAAAAATTTACTGCAATGCGCCTTAGTCTATTTCTTGTTCTTTAATTGTGGAATTATAGCATGATGCTTTTTTGGCTGTTCCGAGCCCCAAATTGTGTTCCATTTTGGGACACAAGTTCAGGGAGGTAATTAGAACCTTTTGATGGAATCGATCTCCATACCTTGTGGTGTGTTTTCCTTGTAGTTTTTATTGTTGTAATTGAGCATGTTGACCTTAGTCTAGGCTTAGACTAGTTGTTGCCATAAACTAGCAATATTTGGAAGCTATTTGGCCTTATTTCTATCCCGACATCGTTTCAGATGGTTAGCTCCTTATCTAGTGTAGCAAACAAGGGTCTGATAGAATGAGTCATAGATTAGGATTTGACTCAACTTTGACGACATTCTATTGATTCTCTCTCTTTCTATGGCCCCATGAGTTGTGTTTGAGATTTCAGGCTTAACTTGCCAACTAATTATGACTGCAGTTGGTTCGAGCTTGGAGTATTGTTCTGATTATCTGAGAGTGGAGGTCGTCACATGGTGGTTTTGTGATGATGAGTTGATAAGAGATCATTTGGCAACTATTATTTTCGTAAATTCAAAGTCTGGTCATGTTTCTGTTTATCCTGTACATAGTTGATACACATTGGATACAACTTATTACCCTAGGGGGTTATCCACTCCTCATCTATGGGAGTCACTTATTTGTTACTTGGAGGCTATTCACAGTTCGAGTTTGATACGCCAAAATTACACCTTCCTAAAGAAGTATAAGCGGTTGTTGCCAAATAAAGAACCCAACTTGTAGGTTGGGGTCGATCCCATGAGGAATATGGTTCAGACTTAAACTTAACTCACTATCATCTCTATTTAGTCAAACTATTTCCGAGAAAAGTAAACAGGGGGATTTTGTAAGTAAGTAACACATTTGAATGCTTAAGTAACAAGTAAACAAGATTCACAGTTTGAGTTATCAATATAAGATGGAAACTAGGGTATATGTGTTCCCCACAAGCTCTTAACGCAGTAATCCTAATAATACTAATCCTTTCCTAGTGTTTGACATTCAAGATTGGTAAGTTAGGTATCTCTAAGTGATTGGTCCTCCATGTAGGGAATTTCACCACGCAACTTGGTCCGTCTACGGGTGTAAGCTTTACTAACCCTTACATTTACCCTAGATTAGTCATCATATCAATTTAGCTTAGTTTTCACCCTCACTTCAATTGAAATCAGACTATTAGATAGCATCCACTAAATCTCTGTTGTTTAATCCTTTTCTCATTAATTACCTCCTTGGTCCGGCAAGTAGGAACGAGGTGAGTTCTAACGTTGCGCACCACTAGAAAGACTTCTAAACAAAAGGATTAACAATACATGCATAAACACTATTCAAGAATTACTTAATTATTATTCATACATTGTTAATTGATCATGGTTCCCACAACCCTAGTTGTGGATTTATCTTAGCTACTCATGCTTGAGAGTTCACAATAAATAATTAGATTGAAAGAATTCATGAACTTACAGTTAGAATAGATGAAACCCGGAATCTTGAATTGAAATTCAAAGTGAAAATTGTATAAAACGAATTCCAAAAATTAAATTGCTAAGAGTTTGTAAAATAATCCCCAAACAACCAAGAACTAAAAGTATACAATAATGTCTAACCCCCAAAAATGAGAATTACAACTACTATTTATAGAAAACAAATCCCAAACTAAGTAGGAAACAAAATAAGGAAATAAACTGCTCAGACGCGGTTTCAATCGACGCTTCAACCTACGGACCGTGGGTCGACCTACGGTCAGTAGGTCACCTCCGTGGTTCAGGTTCTGGAACCTCAAATTCTCTAATCTCATCGACGGATGTGCAGGACGGTTTGTCACTCGACCTACGGTACGTCGTTGTCTCTATGGTTCCACACTTGGTCAGATTTCCCTGAACTTGAACCTACGCTTGCCCACCTAAGGTCTGTGGATTGGACTATGGTCCATCCTGTCACTTTGTGGTTTGAGTACTGAAACTCAACTTCCTGATCAGGACCTACGAATGCCCATCCATGGCCCGTCACTGGACCTACGGTCCGTGGTTGGCTCCGTCGTTGGCTACTTCTGCAATTTTCAGCTCGCATCTTTTATCAACTGCATCCAAGCCTATTTCCTACAAGAATTACACACAAAACATTATTTCTAATAACAAAATAGCCCAAGACACACACAAACTTTAAGTGAAATGCATCAAAAATACCGTAAACTCACAGTATATCAGAGTTCTAGGCTACGCCTTCTCAAGCTCTTGACTCACCGTGACTTGTTCTTAGTAGATATAGCTATTATGTGTACATGTTGGGCTTATGGGGTCCATTTGGGTTTTTTGTTAAACTTGTGCACGAGTGTTCCTTTTGGGCTTATGGGGATTAGTTAGGTTTAGTTAGATGTACTTAGTTTTTTTTTGTTCTTAGTACACTCATGTGCATCTCTTTTAAATTTTATTTTGACCTTTGTTGTGTCTATATTTTAGCATTTCATATTGCATTTACTTTTCCTGCTCGGTCGGCCTATGATACCTATTGATTACTAATTATTTTTGTACTCATATTACACTCTGCATCTATTTTGTGATGCAGGTCCGAGCACTAGACCTACCAACATTAATATTCGAACCTACTGTATCTTCTGTTCAGAGGCAAGAGTGAGCATTTGACGTCCTAGACTTACCTGTCTCTATCTGAATTTTATAGCTAGTCTTTTGCTTTTTGAGATAAACTTTGTGATGAGTGGTAGATTTGCACTCATTTAAGGCCATTTATCTCAATAATTAGTGTCCTCAATGCCTAATATTGTCCTATTCCGATTAAATATGTATGATTTGAAGCTAGGAAGGAAATGGGACAAGGCAAGGATTGATGTTTGGAAGAATGGCAAAAAATACAAAAAAAAATGCAAACCATACACTGTGGTTCGCCTAACAAGAAGGGTGGATCGCCAATTGAGTACGACCTCACCTAAAATGATATTGCATAACACTTGTGTCTGTCAAATCAGGTCAACAGACTCTAGTGTGAAGGCGATGTGCCGAATGAGAAAGGAGGCCTTAATGAACATTGCCCAAAATGACAGTATGGAAAGAAAAGATTGAATGCTCGAATGAACCAAGGTGGTGATCGACGATTTGCCGAATGTGAAAGGCTGATTCAATCGAGTTCACCAACTAAGGTTCAAAACACCCGAAGCCTAGAGCATCAAAATCCATGTTTAGGGCAAGAGGCGATGCGTCGAAAGTGTTCGGTGATGCGTAGCGGAAATTTGGGCCTAATTCTAGGAAATTATAAATAACTAAAAGAAGAGGATTAGAGGAGGTAGAATAGAAAATATCAGTTTTGTGTGAAGAGCTTAGAGAGAGAAAACACTTTACTTTTGAAGAACACTTTTCTAGATTTTGGGGTTTTACAACTTGGTGTTTGGATCTGATAAATTGAAGTTGAATCCAAAGTGGGTTTACTTGTAATTTCTTAATTTCATGTTACCTATGGTTACTTTCATGGAAGGTATAATTTATTTACTTTTGTGAAGGGTGGCTAAAACCCCAATATCTAGGGGTACAATTATGGGGTTGGGTGTCGATTTAATGTAGTGGGTATTGTGCTATGCTTTGTTTTTTGGCTGTTCATACATGAATTTTGTCTAATTAGCATGAGGTTAAATTATGGGTTAAGGTTTAAAACTTAATTCCAACTTCTGATCTCCTATTGATGCTCGAAGGATATTGATTGGAGTGGGTAAATAGTTCGATACTAGCCGTTTAGGTTTGATGTCTGTAACTTGCTTGAAAATAGAGGTTATGGGTCAGATTTATTTGCCCTGTTCTCGAAAGAGAGAATAGAGTAAGGTATTGGGTTGTTTAGATTGGCATTTAGATGAGATCGTAAGGAGATTTTATGCATAGATGTTTGGAGATTGAAAGATGATAAGCGTCAATCAAGCTAACTTAGCTTATTCATGAATGTTCATCATTATGGAGTAGCACAATTACCCCTATGTGACATTGATTTCCAATTCCCGAACCCCTAGATTAATTGTTAACTCTTGATTTCTTAGATATTGTAGTTTAATTGTGATAATTGATAGCCAAATCTTTATGTTAAATTGGTGGAATCATCCCCAATTTTTTACTCTATTGAAAAAGAACGAATTTAAAGTCCAAATTTCTTGATAGGAATTTTCCACGATAGACTATTCCTTATGGAATTCAACCCTGACTCCTCATTCGATTTTTACCGACTACGATTGCTCAGTCTATTGAAAATTTTGAAGTGTGATTTGAGCGTTATAAAAAATGGTGCCGCTGTCGGGGATCGGAAGTTGAGAATTCTAATTAAGTAATTAGATTTTAATATTTTTTATTTATAGTAGATTTGTTGTTTGGTGTGTTGCTGGTTAATTTGCCGGTTTATGGAATGAGTGACCATGGAAGTGATAACGATAGTCACTATGGTTAAAACAACAATATTGGTGATTTGAATAATATGCACATTAATGTCATTCAAACCATTAGAGTAATCCGGATACCTCCCATAACCGGCAAAGCTGTTTTTCACATCACCGGAACTATGATACAATTGCTCCAGATGAAAGGAGTCTTTGGGGGCATAGCTAATGAGGATGTTCAACAATATCTCTCAACAATAAAAGACTAAGGAAAATGGAGAAAGCAACCAAAAAGGACTACCACAACAAAAGAAGGCTAACTACCCAACACACAAATCCGAGAACTAGCTATCTCCCAACTACTACTAAAAGGGATGATACACAACTGAGCCAACTAGGATCTACAACAAAAAACTCAAATCGAGTAAAGTTGGTCTAGCGACCTATCAAATAAGGATTGTCATCGAAGCAAAACCACAGAACAAAATTGGAAAAAAGGGAAACCAACAATCCGAAGGCCACAATCACAACATCACTATAAATGCAAAGGCACATGGAGTTATTCAACCACTACTCCAAATCAAAGCAAAACAGCCTAGTCGATCCACTACAAAGAGGAATCAACTACAAGAGGCAAAACACACCCACAAACCTCAAATCAAGCTGCCATAACAGGCCATCGATAAATGATTAACCAACTAAACTGGAACGGGCAAGAAAACCCCAAATCACTCAAAAATAAGAACAAACGGGTAAAACCGCTAAATTGCATCCAAATAAAAGATATGCGGAGCCTCATCCTACAAAATAATAGAACGGACCGTGTCAAACCTCAACTTGAACACCTAATGTATTAACGGCAACATTAAAAGCACCACCTCTAACCGAAGGAGTAGATAACCTACGAGACTACTCTAACTGAGTAAATCTCAATATGGTCCTACATAGGGGATAAGCTGTAGTGTCACGACCCAAAGTACACCCTAGACCTGACATGGCATATAAGACCACGAGAGGCTGTGCACAAGCCACTTGACATGCATATACACAACATAATAGAGAAAAGCAAGAAATCTCATGAAATAAAGAGATTGTCATTTAAGCAGAAGTCTATCAAAGTCTTGACAAGCCATCTATTACATCAAAAGAAGTGGTCAGGATGTAACTCGTACATCACCTATTATATCCGAAAGTAAATGACATAAGAAAGCAATAAAGGTGACAAGGTCTTTGGAACCGGAGGACTCACCAAGTCTTTGAATCTACACGGTAATCCACTAGTCACGAACGGAGGGAGTGGATCGTCAAGCCCTACATTAGTGAAACAATGCAGGGACAAATATACAATAGTACATGCAATGTACTAAGTATGCGAGATATGCATGAAAACGTAAAACGCGATCATAAGGGGACATAATCGAAACCTGAAAAGCATGACCACGCTAACATAGTAATAACCTTTAAGGAATAATCATAAATCAGGAACATGGTAAATGCATCTTAAAAACATAAATAAAGGTTTGTAAAAAATTTGAGAGTAACATAGTTCATTTTGTAGGATATTAGATTTAACCGATAATAGACCATGTGAGCTATACATAAAATCTGGTGTAACTCCCATATTGAGAAGGGAGAGACTACTTGCCATGATAAAACTTTGTATCATTTCATCCGCTATATGTGGATCCACTGGCTAGGCCATTTAAGGAAAATCTACGAGGGTACATAGTTTGGAACTAGAGGTTGCTACTAGAGACTACCCTATTTGAGCCTCCACCTCAAAGTTCTCTCGGTGATAAAATAAATCACAATGGAATAGTCAATTTCATAAGGTTATCATCATATATGGAAAAGCACGATTCAAATACTAATCCAAGCTTAAACTTCATTTAGTAGATCATTAAATCTTGGATCAAGTCTATGTAAGAAAACCCTTCATGTCACGCCCCGAGGCTACCCCTTAGACGTAACACGGGACCTAGGATCACGAGTGACCCCAAGCTAACCCTGTATCTGGCATATATCAAGAATATTGAGAATAACTGGATAAAATATGTACTATGCGAAAGCTAAAATAATGGATAACTAAAAGTGGGGAATACCCAACCAGTCTGAGTGTATAAAACATACCAAGAGTTTAATAACAACTGAAAAATTAAACTTAACAATTCAAGTTGATTCTACTACTATGTCTGAAAAGCCTCTAACTGAATTGAGTTGCTAGGACATCCCCCCCAGCTAACTCTAACAAAGCTGAAAACTGAATAAAAAGAGTAAAGTGAAAAACATGTCTATTGTCCTCGAAGTATGAGGACTCACCAGTAAATCTGCTGAAATGCGGACCGAGAATCGATCTAACCGTGATCTGGATGCTGAGTACCTGAACCTACATCATGAAAGGATGTAGCACAGAGTATGCGTCAGTACTTGGAATGTACTGAGCATGCAGGATATAGATACTAAGCTGAACAAATATATATAAGCTTAACAAAGCATAACTGAGCAATGACATAAACTGAGCAAGAATGTAAATACTGAAACATAACTGAAAAGCTAAGCTGAATGCAATGACCAAGTACAAATCATGAAAATAACATGCTGGACTGAATGCTGAAGTATATACTGATAACTTGGTTAAATGCACTAAGAGTCTGACTGTGGGAGCTACTATTAACCGACATAAACCACGTGAGCTAAACGTGGAGTCCGATGTATACGTCCCATCGAGAGGACCTAATATACCTTGTCAGGGGTATAAAGGCATGACTTGCGTGATCACTAAATTTAATGCCCAATAGAGGGGACTTATACTCCTACGGAGGCACGTAGTTCTGGGACTGTGAGGGTACGCTGAACCCTAGTCCAACTCGGTGCTAAGTCTACTCCCAACTGAATATGTATATGACTGATATACTGAATACCTCAAAATACTGACATGCTGACTGAGAATGAAACCTTTATATACTGATAATGTGATTTTTGAAATCTGAAGCATGGTAGTCTGTTTAACTGACCTAGCAATTGTAATTCATGAACTAAGAGAATCTACACAAACTAGGGTTCAGAATTTCATATAAGAAATTAAGCAAACATTCGAAGAAAACATGTTATTTCAATTAAAGATACTACAACAGTTAAATCACAACAAAACTCCAAGGTTTTACAAATCCTAGGTCTAAACAAGCTATGTAGAATCAAGGAACTAACTGAATTCTAGGGACCTAATGGATGAGAGGAACCCACTAGTGAAATCCCACATACCTGGTGACGAAATCTATGGAGAAATCCTTCTATTTCGAGGCTGAAACTTGAAGCAAACCTTCTGACTGTTCTTGGGAAACTGACGCCTCTTTCTTCTCTTTTTGCTCTAAGTTTGGATGATTTTTGGTGAATAAAGGTTCTCGGTAAGTCTGGATAAGTTATTAAGCTTAGACATAGTAAAACGACTTAGTTTAGGCATTAAACGATGTAGTTTAAGGGCCCCAACGAGTAGGAAAGAGACCTAAATGACCCTAACTTAAAAGCTGACGAAGGCCATCCACGGAGGGACCTACAGTCCGTCGTTTGTACTACCAACCGTCATCCATGGTCGTGGTTCTTGGCCTGCCCAACAGGGCCTCACTAAAATGAGCATAACTTTTAACTCAGATATGGGATTTTAGCAAACTCGGTGGCGTTGGGAAGAGGATTGAATTATCTTTAATTTGATAGGTCATGGGCCACCTAATTCATTCTGTGCTGAAACATATGACAATTTGAAGTTGACCCAACAACCACTTTCCTCCAATTGGTTGTTGACCCTCCCCTATGGTCAGACCTACAGTCCTTAGGTCAAACCACGAACAATACTAGTTGATCGTGGGTGGGATCAAAGACCATAAAACTTGGGACCCCAACGACGAAAGCAACCTACGGTCCGTAGGTCAATCAACGGATCGTGGTTCACGACCGTAGGTGTCAACTTTAGATTCTGAAATTCCCCTAAATCTGGGACTGAACCACGAGACCCTACCTACGGTCTGTGGCTCTACCTACGGTCCGTGGGTGGTTTCCGTTGGTTCTGACACCAGAATCTGGAAAGCTGCATTTTCTATTTTCACAAATCTGAGGTGTTACAATATCTCCCCCTTGGGAATATTCGTCCTCAAATGAAGTCTAAACAAGATGAGTATGGAGGGAAGGAGCTGCAATCCCTACCACTAAGTACTAGAAACTGATATCTAACTGAACTGAGTTCCACGAACTTGCAAATATGTTGAAATACAAGAATAATTGAAAGAACAAGATACTAAGACTGAATTTACGCAAGAGTAAACTAAGACACTAGAGAGGAACTATTACCTCAAGCTGAAACATAATCAGAAGGAAAGAGGTAAGGATACTTGGCTTTCATGGCTGCTTCTGCTTCCCAAGTAGCTCCCTCTATGGACGGACTCCTCTCCAAAACCTTCACTGAAGCGACTTCTTTATTTCTCAATCTACGAACCTGACGGTCAAGAATCTCAACTGGCACCTCTTCATAAGTGAGACTATCCTTCACAGCCACACTCGCTAATGGTACTATCGATGCCGGATCACCCACACACTTCTTCAACAAGGAAATGTGAAAAACTAGATGAACCCCTGCTAGTTCTGCTGACAACTCTAACTCATAAGTCACATTACCAACCCTTTTCAGGATTCTGTAAGGACCTATGTATCTATGACTGAGCTTCCCTTTCTTGCCAAATCTCATCACCCTCTTTAGGAAAACCCAATAATTGATTTCAAACTCTAAGTCCCTTCTCCTCACATCAACATAGGACTTCTGACGACTCTGGGATGTCTTTAGTCTATCTCTGATGAGTTAAACTTTCTCCATAGCCTCATGAACCATATCTGGTCCAATCAAGGCTGCTTCACCTACTTCGAACCAACCAATCGGAGATATACATCTACGCCCATATAGTTCCTCATAAGGGGTCATCTGAATACTGGAATGAAAGCTATTGTTATAGGCGAACTCTATGATAGGTAGGTGATCATCCCAACTACCTTTGAAATTGATCACGTAAGCTCTCAACATGTCCTCTAAGGTCTTAACGGTACATTCTGCCTGACCATCCGTCTATGGATGAAATGCTGTACAGAGATTTACCTGAGTACCAAGACCTTTCTGAAATGATTTCCAGAAATGAGAGGTAAACTGAGGACCTCTATCTGAGATGATAGACAAGGGAATCCCATGCAACCTGACTATCTCATTGATGTAGAGTTGGCATAGTCCTCCGCTAAATCTGTAGTCTTGACAGCCAAGAAGTGAGTGGACTTAGTAATTCTGTCCATTATCACCCAAATGAAGTCATGTTGTCTGCGAGTACGAGATAAACCCGTAATGAAGTCCATGTTTATCACTTCCCACTTCCATGTAGTATTGTTAATATGCTGAGTCATAGGTCCTAGTTTTTGATGTTCTACCTTAACTTGTTGACAATTAGGACGCTTAGCCACAAAGTCTGCTATGTCCCTCTTCATGCCGTTCCATAAAAAGACTTCACGTAGATAATGGTACATCTTAGAGGCACCTGGATGAATGGAATACCTGGAGTTATGAGCTTCTGTAAGGATCTGCTGCCTCAACTCACCCACATTAGGAACACATAATCAACCCTGGTAACGAAGCACACCATCTCCCGCTTGCGAGAAAACCTCAACTATCGGCTGATGAACTGCACCTTTCAACTGAATGAGGATAGGATCACTATCTTGTTTTTCATTAATCTCCGCTACCAATGAAGATTCTGATCCATTTTGAACTATCACCCCACTATCTGATGTGTCCGTAAGGCAAACTCCAAAGCGAGCAAGCTGGTGCACATCTTTGGCTGGCTCTTTCCTTTCTTCCTCAACATGTGCTACACTACCCATAGAAAACCTGCTGAGAGCATCAACCACTACATTGGCCTTACCCGAATGGTAAAGCACATTCATGTCATAGTCTTTGAGGAATTCAAGCCATCTCCTCTGACGAAGATTCAACTCTTTCTAGGTGAACACATATTGGAGACTCTTATGATCTGTGAACACATCAACCTGAACACCATACAAGTAGTGTCTCCAAATATTTAAGGCAAATACTACGACTGAAAGCTCGAGGTCATGAGTCGGGTAGTTCTTCTCATTGACCTTAAGGTGTCTAGAAGAAAAATCTATGACCTTACCTCTCTCCATCAGCACACAACCTAGGCCGACCCTGGATGCATCACAATAAATTATATAACCGTCTGAACCACCTGGTAGAGTCAAGATCAGAGTTGTAGTCAACCTAGTCTTCAATTCTGAGAAGCTTTTCTCACACTCATCTGACCACCAAAATTTGAGCTTCTTCTAAGTCAACTTGGTTAATGGGGAAGCTATGGATGAAAATCCTTCAGAAAACCTCCTGTAATAACCAGCCAAACCTAAGAAACTTCTGATATCTGTTGGAGAGGTGGGTCTGGGCTAGTGCTGTACTACCTCAATTTTCTGAGAATCTACTCGGATTCCTTTGCTTGATACCACATGGCCAAAGAAAGTGACGGACCCAAATAGTCTAAGTGTATAAAGCATACCAAGATTTCAATAACAACTGAAAAATTAAACTTAACAATTCAAGATGATTCTACTACTATGTATGAAAAGCCTCTAACTGAATTGAGTTGCTGGGACATGCCCCCAGCTAACTCTAACTAAACTGAAAACTGAATAAAAAGGGTAAAGTGAAAAGCATGTCTATTGTCCTCGAAGTATGAGGACTCACTACTGAAGCTACTGAAATGCGGACTGAGAATCGATCTAAGCGTTATCTGGATGTTGAGTACCTGAACCTACATTATGAAAGGATGTAGCGCAGAGTATGCGTCAGTACTTCGAATGTACTGAGCATGAAGGATATAGATACTAAGCTGAACAAATATATATAAGCTGAACAAAGCATAACTGAGCAATGACATAAACTGAGCAAGAATGTAAATACTGAAAGATAACTGAAAAGCTAAGCTGAATGTAATAACCAAGTACTAATCATGAAAATAACATGCTGGACTGAATGCTGAAGTATATACTGATAAATTGGTCAAATGCACTAAGAGTCTGACTGTGGGAGCTACTATTAACAGACATAAACCACGTGAGCTAAACATGGAGTCCGATGTATACGTCCCATCGAGAGGACCCAATATACCTTTCCAGGGGTATAAAGGCATGACTAGCGTGATCACTAAATCTGATGCCCAACAGAGGGGACTTATACTCCTACGAGGGAACATAATTCTGGGACTGTGAGGGTACGCTGAACTGTAGTCCAACTCATTGCTAAGTCTACTCCCAAATGAATATTTATATGACTGAAATACTAAATATCTTAAAATACTGACATGCTGACTGAGAGTGCAACATTTATATATTGATAATATGACATTCCGAATCTGAAGCATGGTTATCTGTTTAACTAACCTGGCAAGTGTAATTCATGAACTAAGAGAATCTATACAAACTAGGGTTTTGAGTTTCATACAAGAAATTAAGGAAACATTCCTAGAAAACATGTTATTTCTATTAAAGATACTACAACAGCTAAATCACAACAAAAATCCAAGGTTTTACAAACCCTAGGTCTAAACAACCTATGTAGAATCAAGGAATTGACTGAATTTGGGACCTAGTGGATGAAAGAAACCCACTAGTGAAATCCCACATACATGGTGACAAAATCTATGGAGAAATCCTTTGATTTCGGGGCTGAAACTTGATGCAAACCTTCTTACTGTTCTTGGGAAACTAGCGCCTCTTTCTTCTCTTTTTTCTCTAAGTTTGGATGATTTTTGGTGAATAAAGGTTCTGGGTAAGTCTTGATAAGTTATTAGTCTTAGACTGAGTAAAACGATGGAGTTTAGGCATTAAACGACGCAGTTTAAGGGGCCCAAAGCATAGGAAAAAGACCTAACTAACCCTAACTTAAAAGCTATCAAAGGCCATCCCCGGAGGGACCTACGGAGCGTCGTCCGTGGTCGTGGTTCATGGCCTGCCCGACAGGGCTTCACTAAATCGAGCATAACGTTTTACTCAGAGATGGGATTTTAGAAAACACAGTGGCGTTGGAAAGAGGATTCAATTATATTTAATTTGATAGGTCATGGGCCACTAATTCATTCTGTGCTAAAAGATATGACCATTTGAAGTTGACCGAACAACCATTTTCCTCCAATTGGCTGCTGGCCCTCACCTACGGTCCGTAGGTCCAACCACGGACCGTATTAGTTGACCGTGGGTGGGATCAGAGACCATCAAACTTGGGACCCCAATGACGGAACCAACCTACGGTCCGTAGGTCAATCAAAAGGACCGTGGTTCACAGACGTAGGTGTCATCTTTAGATTCTAAAATTCCCCTAAGTCTGGGACTGAACCACGGGACCCCACATACGGTCCTTGGGTGGTTTTCTTTGGTTCTGACACTAGAATCTGGAAAGCTACATTTTCTGTTTTCTCAAATCCGAGGTGTTACACTTCACTAAGCCATGATTCTTTAATTTGTGAGAAACCTTTCACAATTTCATTGATGCCAATCTTTTAGCACCCCAGCTCATAAAACAGTCTCTTTTTATAAACTATGCATAAGTTTATGAAAACACCATTCATAGATTCATAGTTTCTTCATAAGTTCATGCAATTAGGGTTTAGAGTTAAAATCATGATAAAAGCATGGGTTCACATGGAATTGATTGGAAACCATGTAATTGAGTAAAAACTATCTTAATATGATCAAATATAAACAATTGAATCCATACAAATAGAACCCATGAGGAATTGAATGAAAACCTAACTAATTGAATTGAAATTTGACTTGGAGAATTGAGAAACATTGGGACTAAATGGGTCAATGGAACCCATCGATGAAGCCCTACATACCTTGAGGATAAAAGCCTAGAATCAATGGTGAAAAGAGGGTGGAACTTGAACCCTTGCTTCTTCTTCTTTGCTTCTTCAAAAGATTTTGGGGCTTTGGGGAAAATGATTTGAGAATAGGTAGATTATGACTACAAATAAGTTAACGGGGCTCAATTATAGGCCAAAATAACGTAGTATACGAATTAGGAACATAGGAAAAGACCAAAACACCTTTTAAAATAACTTTTGGCCAGTCCTACGATTGCGACCTATGGACCTTAGAAATTCCTACAGACCATACTGGTCAACCGTAGGTCTATTCACTGGGACTAAATCTTGGGTAAATCTTATGACTCTTTTCTATGGATTGTCAAACTTCCTAAGGTCTAAAGACCCCATCCGTAGACCTCTACTTTCAACTCAAAATTTCACTAACTCTGGGACCTTTCTACAGGACTTTCCTGTGGCCTATATTCCATTCGACAGACATGCTTGGTCAATAGTAGAATGGGTTACTAGGCTTGATTTCCAAAATATTTTCCCCACTTTCTACGATACTGGTCTACAACCCATAGAATATCCTACAAATCGTTGACTGGTCTCGTGGACCTGAACATTAGTCATCTTTGACCTTCTTTCCTTTTCCAAATTCTGATATGTTACAATATCTCCCCCTTGGGAACATTCATCCTTAAATGGGACTCAAGCTAGCATGAATAGAGTAGGAAAAAAACTAACAACCCAACATGAATTCCAATTCATTAAAATGCACATAAACATGTAGAATCACCCAAGCTAAATGTTAACATAAAAATTAAGTTTTCATGAACATGCATGCATATGGAAACATGAGAATACTAAACCGCATGAATTAGAAAGAATGAACCATGAGGGACTAATACCTCAAGCTAGAATAGGAGTGTAGGGAAAGAGATGAGGATACCGGGACATATCGGTTTCAGCCTCCCAAGTAGCAGCCTCAACTAATTGATTCCTCAAAAAAACCTTCACGGAAGCAACTTCCTTATTTCTTAACTTCCAGACTTGTCGATCCAAAATCTCAACCGGAACCTCTTAATAAGAAAGATTCTCTTTAACTCCCCAACCTTTCAAATGTACAATGGACCTCAGATCTCCAATGCACTTCTTCAACAAAGAGAAATGGAATACCGGATGTACCAATGCTAAATCATTAGGCAACTTAAGTTCATAAGCAACTTTGCCAATACGTCACAAAATTTGATATGAGTCCACATAGCGGGGACTAAGCTTCCTCTTCTTTCCAAATCTCTTTACACCCTTCATGGGTGAAATTTCCAAGTAGACCCAATCATCAACATCAAATTCCAATTCCCTTTTTCTTGCTTAGGAATAGGACTTTTGTCGAATTTGAGCCGTCTTCAACCTCTCACGAATAAGTAAAACATTTTCCATAGCCTCATGCATCAAGTCAAGCCCTATTAAAGCGACCTCAGCCACTTCAAACCAACCAATAGGAGACCTACACCTCCTACCATAGAGAGCCTCAAACAGTGCCACCCTAATGCAAGAGTGTTAGCTATTGTTATAAGCAAACTTGATCAAAGGAAAATGATCATCCCAATTTCCTTTGAAATCAATCACTCAAGCTCTGAGCATGTCTTCTAATATCTAAATGGCACGCTCAGCTTTCCCATCGGTCTAAGGATGAAAAGTTTTGCTAAGTTTCACTTGAGTTCCAAGGCCTTTTTGAAATGACTTCAAAAACTAAGATGTAAATGGAGTACCTCAATTGGAGATATTAGAAAAAGGCACTCCATGTAAACTTACCATTTCCCAACAATAAAGCTTGGCATAATTTTCTGATGACAATGAAGTCTTAACAGGAAGAAAGTGAGCTAATCTCATCATTCGGTCCACTATGACCCAAATCGAGTCAAAGTGTTGACGAGTGCGGGGTAAACCCTTAATGAAGTTCATATTAAAATTTTCCCACTTCCAAGTAGGAATAATAATGTTTTGAGTCAAACTGCCCGGATTCTAATGCTCCACTTTCACTTGTTGACAATTCAGACATTTAACCACAAACTCTGCAATATCTTTCTTCATCCAATTCCACCAATATACATTCCACAATACATCGTACATCTCAGTGGCTCCCAGGTTAATAGAATACCAACAACTATAAGCTTCTGTCAAAATTTGATTTCTCAACTCATCAACATTTGGAACACATAACCGACCTTGATTTCTAAGGACACCATCTCCCCCTGGGAGAAAGCCACTATTGCTTTTTCAAAAACATACTTCTTCAAGTCAACTAATACCGGATCAAGATCTTGCTTAGACTTCACATCCGATACGAAAGACGATTCTGAACCATTATGAACAACAACAACAACCTCATAGGAATTAACCAACCGAATATCCAATTGGGCCAATATATGAACCTCACAAAATAACTCCTTCTGATCATCGCAACATGAGCAACACTATCCATTGATAATCGACTAAGAGCATCCGCCACCATTTGGGATGATATAGGAAACTCATGTCGTCATCCTCTAACAACTCAAGCCCCTTCTTTTGGCAAAGATTCAAATCCTTTTGAGTGAACACATATTTCAAACTCTTGTGATCAGTGAACACATCTACATGAAAACCATACAAGTAATGTCTCCAAATCATTAAAGCAAACACAACTCTCGCTAACCCTAAAACACGAGTCGGATAATTCTTTTCATGCACTTTCAGTTGCCTTGATACATAAGCAACAAATTTTCCATATTTCATCAAAAGACAACTAAGACAAATCCGTGAAGCATCACAATAAACCACAAAACCATCCATTCCTTCAGGTAAAGTCAAAATAGAGGCCAAAGTGAGTCTATCCTTTACCTCTTGGAAACTCTTCTCACAAGCTTCCGACCATAAGAATTTTACCTTTTTTGAGTCAATGTCATCAAAGGTGAAGCAATAGAGGAAAAGCCTTCCACAAACCTTCTATAGTAACAGGCCAAACCCAAGAAACCTCATATATCCAAAGAGGACAAAGGTCTATTTCCATCCTTAACCGCCTTGGTTTTCGTAGGATCAACTTGGATACCTTCACTGGAGATAATATGGCCAAGGAAAGCAATGAACCTCAACCGAAACTAATACTTGCTAAACTTAGCATACAATTCACGGTCATTGAGAATTTGCAACATATTCGTCAAATGCTCAACATGCTCATCCTGACTTCGTGATTAAATTAAGATATTATTGATAAACACAATCCCAAACATATCAACATATTGCTTAAACACCCTATTCATCACATCCATAAATGTCGCTAGGGCATTGGTCAAACCAAACAACATCACCAAAAACTCATACTGACTACCGATTTTGCAAAGCCATGTTAGGAATATCATCCTCCTGCACCCTCAATTGGTGATAACCCAATTGGATGCCAATCTTGAAGAAGTAACTCACTCCTTGGAGTTGATCAAACAAATCATCAATCCTTGAAATAAGATACTTGTTCTTAATGGTAACCATATTCAATTGATGATAGTCAATGCACATTGGGAGAGAACTATCTTTTTTTTTAACATACAAAACCAGAGCACCCTATGGAGAGATACTCGGTCTAATAAAACCTTTATCCAATAATCTTTTAATTCTTCCTTTAACTTTAAGTTATGTTGGGGCCATACGATAAGGAGGAATAGAGATAGGCTGCATATTCGAGAAAAGAGTCTCTGAGTTCTCTTTCCAACACCACTGAGTTTATCTAATTCCAAGATCGGAGTAAAAATTTATGCCCGAAAGAGTGAAGAAATGTCAAGCAAAATTTCTTCACGACCCGTTTGACGGGTCGTGGTAGTGTATGATGACCCGTTTCGGCCTCCATGATGCCAATTCGGTAGTTTTCAGTTGGGGACTTTTTGGTCTTTTCTCCAATTATTTTAACTTAATAATATGTTATTTTTCCTTCTACCCAAAGTCCTGTATAATGATTTTAACTCCAAAATTACCCACACCCAATTCATTCTCTCAAATTCTCAAAAGAAGATCAAGCTCCTCCTCTCAAATATTTCTCTATCTAGAAGTTGAAGAAGAAAGCTAGGGTTTCAAGATCAAGTCTCCAAATCCTCCATTGCTTCCAAGATTTTGGCATCAAGGAATGATAGTTTTCATCCATGGAGCCCTTTCCTCCATGGAGTTCCTAAATTCTCCAATTTACAAAGGTAGAATTCCCCAATTGAGTTAGGGTTTTCTTCCATGTCGTGGGTTCCTTTCAATGTTGATTTATTTGATTGATTTATGAACTTTTATGCATGAATTGATGTAATTTCATGTTTTTAAGAATATTTCCCATGAACCCATGCATAACCTATGTTTTCTAAGCCATGGTTATATAATGTGGGTCTTGAACTATGAAAGATGAATTTATGAAAATATGCATGTCTTCTCTTTATGAAATAGATTTAAATGTATTTGAAGATGCTTTGACTTTGAATACATGATGAAGCTTATGAATTATTGAAAAGAATGCATGTTCATGAAAGTATGTTTATGACTCAAGAAGGCTTATAGATGAAATTGTCTATATGTTTTATGAAGCTGCCCACATGACATGGATGACATCTAGATTTGCCCTCAATGCTTTTCGAGTTATTTTCCTAAATTAGGTCTTGATTAGTATGGTATTCGGTTATGCCATCAATGATTAGAGACCACGATTTCAAAACTATTTCCATTAGTATGAGGGGCATCTCTAGCATGAAGTGAATGACTATGGGCCTTTAAAGCTATTATGAAAAGATCATGGACGGTGTAAGTTTTTTTCACACATGGTCTAAGGAGCTATCCTATGATAAGGCATGTAGCGACTACCCATTTCTCTTAATTATAAGATAAGTCAAGACGTAATAACTACTCTCTGGGATTTATGATTAGCATCGAGAGGATATTGAGATGGAAGCTCTTTCGTGTTGAGGTTGGATTTCCAGAAGCAATCTCCTTATCCCTTACCTATGTGCCCCCATAGGATGATGGTCTAGATATACATTAGTTAGTGGATCCACTTTAGCTCAGATTCATAGTTCTACCTTGGCAAGTAGGACAACCCTTTTCGGTGTGGGAGACACCGGGGGATCATGTTACAGCTCACATGGTCTTTATGTCGGTTAAGGCTAATTCCCACAATAATGAACCAAGGTTACCTTTAAAGTATCTCACATGTGTTCAAAGATGATTTTACTTGCATTTATCATGATTACATTTTATGTCTTCTAACCCTTTTATCTTATGTTTAAGTTGGTCTTTGCATATCAAGAAAATGCCATTTTTAGCATCCTTTCATACTTTTATTCATGGCTATCATACTTAGTGCATTTTTGTACTAACACATACTCTTTCCTACATTTCTCCAAATGTAGGGACCGACATTACGAATCAGACCGACGTTACAGATTCGCACCTCCGTGGCTAGGGATCTTATATAGAAGATTGAAAATAGGTGATTCCTCATGTTCCGAGGACCAAGCCTTTACTTCATTATGTCTTTACTTTCAGTTTTGGAACTTGATGTACGGGCTATGCCCCGATAGTTATCTTCTAGATGTCTTTGAGACGATGTTTAAAATTCCGCTTTTCTCTATAAAACTTTTATATGTTGAAACTGTCTTTTAAATCTTTTAAACTCTATTATCTTATATGATGTATGATAAGTGGCTTGTATGGGGCCTTTCGGGGTCTTGTACACCATGTCACATCTAGGGTGTACTTTAGGTCGTGACAAACTTGGTATTCAGAGCACAATGTTTAGAAAAGTCCTAGGATGTATCGTAAGCCACGTCGAGTAAAGTTTTGTTCATGAGTGTGAAGCATGCCACATTTATGAATGAGAGGATATAAGATTATTTAGGAAACCTCACCTTTTTCGTTACTCCTAAACTCGTGCGATAGAGTGTAACTCTAGGTGTCTTTCTCTCCTAACCCCTATTTATGCTTTTCAGAATATGCCTCCACGAAGGAATCCCGTGAGAAGGAATATGAATGTTCGTGAAGATGTGAGACAAGAGGTTCCCCAAGTGCCAGTCGACCCTTTGGCCAAGCAAGTGACTAATGATGAGTTTCGAGCCGCATTTCATGCATTGGCCCAAGCTTAACACGAGTACCAAGACCATTCTGAAAAAAAATTAATAACTGAGAGGTGAATTGGATACCACGATCGGAGATAATGGATAAGGAAATTCAATGCAACCTAACCATTTCTCTCAAGTACAACTTAGCATAGTCCTCCGCCGAATAAGAAACCTTGAGTGGAATGAAATGAGTCAATTTCATCACATGATCGACGATAACCCAATCGAGTTATGTTGCCGCCGGGTACGAGGTAAGCCAACAATAAAGTCCATATTCAA
>JAJONR010003342.1:0-29765 GCA_029582245.1 Solanum etuberosum | reverse complement strand
GGGAGCACATGGGCAGATTCAACTTAGGGACGGATACATATTCCAAGTAAGTACATATAAAATGTACAATAGAGCAAGTAGGGATCTTGTGAGGTAACGTTATAGTCTAACACAATGGGAGTGATAACCAATAAAGGGAACATATGAACATGTGAAAAGATGACTTATATGATGGAGTAGACAATTGAACCAAGTTGGCAAGATATGGGCAGATTGTATATCCAACATATAAACATATGTACCATGTGTAATCTAGGATCATTTTGATTTATATAAGAGGAATACGTGCCAAAGGTTAGCACTTTGACGATGAAACAAGTTTAAACCTTGCATGCTAATACTTGGTAGAGTAAGCACGTACATCTAGTAATAAACTCATATTAGAGTACTCACTTTAACGCTCTAGGGAGTAGGATTGAGATAATTAGCTACATTGGAGATCTTATGATGCACTATGGATCAGTCACTACCAAGGGCACTTAGAAAGCTTACTTTGTAATACAAGTGTTGGATTCATGCCAAAGAAATAGGAAATCGAATAGTTTTACATACCTTGCTATACAATTCAAAAAGTATGACTTAATCTCCTTCTCTTCAGATTACTAATCTACAATAAAATAAGTTGTAAGACTAGTATTAGTAGCTAATCAATCAATTTGAGCTACTTGATCTCCCCAAAATAGTAACCAAGCAGTAAGCATGCAATTTATCTAGCCAATGTTTTCTTTCCTTCCCTTTAACTTTAATCGCGTCTATATATTGTACAACCTTCGTATCAGGTCCTCCTCAAAACTCCTTGCAATATTTAAGTCCTTTAACATCTCCATAACTTCCCCGCACATCCAGTCACATCCCTTATCATAACATATATAAAACAGTCCTTAAACATAATAATGTAACAGAAGCAATATGAATCATGGTTTCTGATCACCGGCACTTGAAGAGCTAACATTACTTTTAAAGTGCTCAAACAAGCTCATAGCTGAATTTAAAGAGGACTCCCCTCCATGGCTGTCCCAACATGCACGAATCACAAGAACATCATCCCCAATATTACACCATGTAAAAGGAACAATTTCCAACTCACTAACACATACCAAATGTCCTAATAAACTCAAGCATAAGAGGGAGAAAATTGCAGTATCTTACCTTACTGGACAGAACTACCACTTGCTAAGACTTGGATTCTTCAAGGTAAAGGTTGTCCTCCTCAACTTGTCTTAACTTATGCCTTCCAATAGCTTGAACTCCCTATTATTCAAGAACCCTAATGGTATTTAATGGCTGCTGTATGAAGCTAAGAGAGAGAAGAGAGAAAGCTCTAGAAATCAGATTTTGTCAAAGTAAAAATGGTTGGAAAAAGCTGATATCAATCCCTTTTAAAGGGATGCTTTGGCCGACTTTCTCACTCATTTTGGGCCATAATTTGTCAAGTAGGTGATCCACCTACTTGGACTTTTCACTTGGGCCTTTTTAATGCAAGTAGGTGGTAGTGTACTTGGCCCAATAACATGGTCAAAAGAGTATTAGTAGGTGATGCACCTACTTGGTCCTTTGGGCTGGTCAATAAGTCAAAGTAGGTGATGCACCTACTTGGTCCTTTGGGCTGGTCAATAAGTCAAAGCAGGTGATGCACCTACTTGTCACCTACTAGCTTAGTTAAGTCAAGCAAGTACCTCAATATTTTATTCTATTTCTAGACCTTAATACCTTTAACTTAACTTAAAACTTATATACACTATGTCACTTTAAACTTTAGACTCAATACCAACTTATATCTCAAGTTTAAATACTTCCATCGATTTCAACTTAATCAGGTCGCATTAAAATCTACGAATAGTTAACTTTAAACCTATTCTATTGTCACTAGTTGCATAGGAAATTGAGCCCATAACTATACCACAAGGAAATTTATAAGCGTCATATAAATAGAACTAGTACACGTAGAATACGGAGTGTTACACTCTAAACCTTAAATCCTTACAAACCCTAAGCTCTAAGAAACCCTAATACCCAACAACCTAAACCCTAAGAAATCCTAAATCCTAAACCATCAGAAACCCAAATACCCTAAACCCTAAGAAACCCTAAAAACCTTTAAGAACTCTCAACCTTAAAACCCTAAAAACCCATTTAAGACCCCTAAAAACCTTTAAAAATCTTAAACCTAAAAATCCTAAAAAACACTAAGCCCTACACCCTAATTTACCCTAAAAATCATTAAAAAAACTCAAAACCCTAAGAAACCCTAAACCATAAGAATCCCCTAAACCCTAAGAAAACCTAAACACAAAAAAAAACTAAACACTAAAAAACCTAAAAAAAAAAACCTTAAAAACTCTATACCCTAAACTTCAAACCCTAAAACCTAAACTCTAAAACGTAAACCATCAGAACGCTAAATCGTAAACCCATAAAAAACCATAAGCCCTAAACCCAAACCCTAAGAAACCCTAAGAAACCCTAAACCCTAAATCCTAAGAAACCCTAAACCATAAACCTGAAATAACAATGACAAATACTAAACCCTAAAAAACACTAAAAAATCTTTAAAAACTCTAAACCTAAAAAACTCTTAAAAACCATAAACCTAACAAACCCAAAAAAAACACCCTAAACCCTAAAAAAACCCTAAACCTAAAATCCTAAACCCTAAACCCTAAAAAAAAACCTAAACCCTAAACCCTACACCCTAAAAGACCCAAAAAAACTCTAAGAAACCTTCAACGTTAAACCCTAAATCCTAAAACCTAAACATTAGGTTCTAAATCCTAAACCTTAAGCCCAAAGAAAGACTAAACCATACGAAACTCTAAACCCTAAGAAACCCTAAACCCCAAATAAACCTAACCCTAAAAACCTAAGCCCTAAACCCTAAAAAATGATAAAATAAAACCTAAGCCCTAAACCCTAAAAATCCAAAAAAAAACCTTAAAAACCCTAAACCTAAAAAACCCTAAGCCCTAAACCCTAAAAACCCTAAAAAAAAACTAAGAATCCCTAAACCCTAAAAATCCCTTAAAAACATTTTAAAAAGCCTAATAATCCATAAACCCTAAACCATAAATCCTAAATCTTTAGGGCTAAACCCAAAACCCTAAAAAATCCTAAGAAACCCTAAACCCTAAATTCGTAGAAACCATAAACCCTAAGAAACACTAAACCCTAAACTTTAGGGATAAACCCTAAACCCCAAGCTTTATGAAACACTAAAAAACCCTAAGAAAACCTAAACCCTGAAAAATCCTAAAAACCCTAAACCTAAAAAATACTAAAAAAATGATAAAACCCTGGAAAAAAAATCCTTAATCTAAAAATGTAAGCCCCTAAACCCTAAGAAACCCTAAGCCCTAAGAACCCCTAAACCATAAAAAATCTTAAACATTAAACGCTAAACCCTAAAAGACCCAAAAAACCCTAAGAAACATTAAACCTTAAACCCTAAACCCTAAGAAACCCTAAACCCTAAAACCTTTACCTTAAGAAAACCTAAACCCTAAAAACCTTTAAAAACCCTAAACCTAAAACCCCCTTAAAAATCCTAAACCCTAAAAACCTTTAAAAACCCTAAACCTAAAACCCCCTTAAAAATCCTAAACCCTAGAAAAATCCTTAATCTAAAAACCTAAGCCCTAAACCCTAAGCCCTAAGAACCCCTAAACCATAAAGAACCATAAATATCCTAAAAAAAACCTTTAAAACCCCTAAAAAAACCTTTGAAAACCCTAAACCAAAAAACTCTCTAAACCTAAAAAAAACCCTAGAAAAATTTAAGAACCCTTAAACAAAAAATCTAAACCTAAAACCCTGAGAAACCCTAAATGCTAAACCCTAAAAAAAACCTTAAAAACTCTAAACCTAAAAATGCTAAGAAACCCTAAATGCTAAACCCTATACCCTAAGAAACCCTAACCCTTAGTGATAAACCCTAAACCCAGAGCCTTATGAAATACTAAGAAACCCTATACCCTAAGAAACCCTAAATCCTAAGAAAACCTAAACCCAAAAAAACTTTAAAAACCCTAAACCTAAATACCCTAAAACCCCTTTAAAACCCTAAACCCTAAAGAATCCCTAAACTTAAAACCCTATGACCTAAATCTTAAGAAACCCAAAACAGGAAGAAACTCAAAACCCTAAAAAATCTTTAAAAACCCAAAACCTAAAAAACACTAACAAAAACCCTAAACACTAAAGAAACCCTAAACCTTATTACCTAAACCCTAAGAGATAAATCCTAAACCCTAAGAAACCCTAAACCTAAATCTTAGACCTAAACCCTAAGAAACCTCTAAAAACACTTTAAAATCCTAAACCTAAAAAACCCATAAGCCCTATACCCTTAACCCTAAAAAACACAAGAAAACCCTAGACCTAAAACCCTAAACCCTAACATACGCTAAGAAACGTTAAAAACTCTAAACCTAAAAAAAACTTAAAAACCCTAAACCCTAAACCTTAGGTCATAAACCCTAAACCCTAAATCCTAAACCCTAAGAAATCCTAAAGCCCTATACCACAAGCCCTCAGAAACCCTAAACCCTAACCCTTAAGAAAACCTAAATCCTAAGAAACCCTAAACGCTAAGAAACCCAAAAACCTTAAAACCCTAAAAAAACCCTAAAAACCAAAAATCTAAAACCCTAAGCCCTAAACCCTAAGAACCCTTAAATCGTAAAAAACCATGAAAATCCTAAAACCTTTGAAAACCCTAAACCTAAAAATCCTAAAAAAACTCTAAACCTAAAAAAAAAACCTAGAAAAACTTAAGCCCTAAACCCTAAACCCTAAACCCTAAAAACCTTTAAACAAAAAACCTAAAACTCTAAACCATGAGAAACCCTAAACCCTATATCCAAAGAAACCCTAAACCCTAAACCTTAGGGCTAAATCCTAAGCCCCAAGCCTTATGAAACACTAAGAAACCTTACCTAAGAAACCCTAAGAAAACCTAAACCTAAAAATGCTAAAAAGAAACCCTTAAAACCCCTAAAAGCTAAAGAAAGCCTAAACTTAAAACCCTATGCCCTAAATCCTAAGAAACCCAAAAAAAAACCTTTAAAAACCCTACTCGTAAAAAACCCTAAACCTAAAACCCTAAACCCTAAGAAATCCTAAACTCTAAAAAAATCCTAAACCTAAAAAAACCTCAAAATCCCAAAAAAAAAAAACCTAAGAAACCCTTAACACTAAAAACCCCAAGAAACCTTAAACCCTAAAAAACCTTTAAAACCCTAAACCTAAGAAATTACCTTAAACCCTAAACCATAAAAAACTCTAAACCTAATACCTTAAACCCTAAACCATAAAAAAACCCTAAACCTAAAACCCTAAACCCTAAAATAACATTAAAAAACCCAAAAGAAATACTAAGAAACCTTAAACCCTAATCCCTAAACCCTAAAAAACCCTAAGAAACACTAAACCCTAAACCCTAAGAAACCCTTAACAATAACCCCGAAACCGTAAGAAACCCTAATATCCTAAACCCTAAGAAATCCTAAACCTAAGAAACCCTTATACCCTAAACCCTAAAAACTTTTTAAAACTCAAAACCTAAAAACCCAAAAAAAATCCTTTAAAACCCCTAAAACCTTTAAAATGCCTTAACCTAAAAAAAACCCTAAAAACCACTAAGCCCTAAACCCTAATTTACTGGATTAGATTTAGTCTTATATTAATGGGCTCACTTGAGGCCCAAACTAAGTAAAAGAAAACAAAAGTGAAAGGAAACCCATCAGCCAAATCTGCCAAGGCCCAATGTAATAAAGCCCAAGTAAAGGCAAGTAGGTGCATCACCTAGTTTGACCTTTTTAGCTGCTTAATGTACATAATCAGTTGCATCACCTACTTGACCAATTAGTGGCTGAAAATGGACCAAAGAAAGGGAGGTTCTAGAGGATTTTTTTAATGGTCAAGAAGGATTTATATAAATCCAATATAAGCTGATCTTTTCACTCATTTTAACACACAAAATTCAAAATTAACTTCAGCTATCTCTCTCTTTTCTCTGAAGAGCAGCCTAAAAATTCCTTCTAGGGTTCTTGAAGAAACCCTCATATCTGCAAACCAAGGTAAGAGAAACACATATGGATTAACTTAATTCTCCCATGGAAGACTAGGAAAATATGTTATTCATGCTTAATTATAAGTACAAGGCAGAAGTTCCCACAAGCTACTGCTCATTTTTTCTTGGTTATTAAGAAACTTTTCTCTTCTTCTTTGGTTTAAGTGTGAAGGGAAGTTGAAATTCTAGAAGAGTTCAAGTTATAAGGAGAAATTGCAGAAATTGAGGTAAGGTGACTGCTCCATTTTTTGTCCTCCTTATGTATGAGTTTGAGTGAGGAATTATGGGTGTGCTGTCATGAAGAACTCAAGGGGGGTGGTGAGTTCAATATTTGGTTGTATGATAAAAGAATATTTGAGGCTGAGTTATGTGTATTGTTGTTGGGGCAGCTTGGGTAATCTTGGGAAAGGATACATAAGGTATGTATTCGACACAAAAGGAGGGTGTGGTGATACACATTATTTTAAGGGCTGTATGGGCTCATTATCCGTCAAAGTTAGCTACTGTTTTATGAGGCTCACGGTGTGATAGCTGCTAATTTTAGTTTATCATGACTTATATTGTAGATTAACACCTAAAAGGGGGGTCTGAATCGTGATAGTTGTATTCGTCAGAGAATAAGGTATGTAAGGCTATTCGATTCCATATTCCTTGGCATGAAATCTGATACATGTGATTAATATCAATGAAGTGAATTTCCTAAGTTCTATTCCTAATAAAGGAAACATAGTGGCAACGTATGATCTACAATGTGGATAACAATATTTCCCCTTCTCCTTAGCATGTCAAATTACTTCATTATATGCTCATTTCTCTACATCTATGTAATTATCCTCCTCCTATGTGCTAGTATAGAAATGGTATTTGCAAAAGCAAGCTTGGTGAATTCTCCTCTTAGTCGATTGAAGTCAATTGTGTCATTTAAGCTCACAAGTAATGCATTGATGTTACATAGCTCCTTATGTCATTGTTACTGCCTTGAAATTATTATTTTCATGTCTTCTACTACTGGTCCGTAGTTCCAAATATCAAAAATGATTATGACCACCAAAACAACAATCTCAAAGATTAAAGAACCTAAGTGAAGCAATCTGTATAATTATGGGTGGCAGCTCAGGGGCGAAAACCTAGCATGGGCCGATCCCAATTGGTATAGAAGGGTGGCAGCTCAGGGGCGGAAGCCTAGCTTGGGCCGATCCCAATTTGTGTAATTATGAGGACAGCATCCCAGGGGTGAAAATGCCTAGCATGGGTCATCCTCTTCTACCACTGATCAGCTGGTCATTTGTATCACATGCCCTACAACGATTATAAAGTACAAAAAAGTAAAGAAAAGAATGTAACATACATGATCCCACAAGAGTAAACAAAGGAGGTCTTCTCTATGCACTCATATGTTGATACTTGATTTCATTCGAGCCCTTATTTTATATATGTTATTGCCTTACATATTTTGTACATTTTTTCGTACTAATGTCCCTAGCGGGGGACGCTACATTTCATGCTGCAGGCACAGGTACTCTAGCTAGTAGACCACCTCAATAGGAGCACACGACACTCAGCTACTTTTGGTAAGCTCCAGGTTGATTCAGAGCTTTACTGAGTCCTTGGTAGATTCATTTTGGTATTGTATCAAAGTTAAGCGTAAGGCAGGGTCTGTCCCAACCTACTCTAAGTCTGTCTATCTTATAGAGGCTTTGTAGACTAATGCATAGCATGGAGTTATGGTTGGTTCCTTAACAATTGTGGCCTCAACGGCCGAGTCATGTGTATATTTTGGCCCCTACCTATGTTGTTCTTTTACCATTGTAGCTTATACGTATACTTGTTAGAGTTTCATGATTATCTTCGCTAAAAGTATGGTAGGTACAGGTTATATGTGGGTTCTCTTGGGCCTTTACGACATCGGGTGCCTGTCCGTCTCAATGGGATTTGAGGTGTGACAACCTAAGCCCTAAGAAACCCTAAACCCTAAAAAATCCTAAACCCTAAACACTAAATTGTAAGAAACCATAAAAATTAAATCCTAACCCTAAGCCCTAAGAAATCCTAAGAAACCCTAAACCCTACAAAACCTTTAAAAAACCCTAACCCTAAAAAATTCTAAAAAAAAACCCTAATAACACTTAAATTACCCTAAACTTAAAAAATCCTAAAAAAAACCCTAAGCCCTAAAAATACCCAAAAAACATTAAACCTAAAACCCTAAACTCTAAACCCTAAGAAACCCAAAACCCTAAAAATCCATAAACCCACCAAAAAACCATAAAACCCATAAACCTGAAAAAAAACCTAAAAACCTTCAAAAATCATAAACCTAAAAAAACCTATGCCCTAAGCCCTTAAAAATTGTAAAAAAAAAAAACCTAAGCCATAAACCCTAAGAAACCCTAAATCCATAAAAACCCTAAAACAAAACCCTAAACCTAAAGACCCCTAGAAAAACTGTAACAGCCTGTATTATGCATATGCTAGTTCTATTCATTCATGTGATACTTGACATAGCCTTATAGTATAGGTGAGGGACCATGTTTCTTATATGATTAGTGTTGGTTTAAACTAGCTCGGAAGATGATGTAATGCCTTGCACGTTTCAGCATGTGTACTGCAAGTTAACTCCGACAGAAGTATTTAAACTCGAGACAGTAAGGTGGTAATTGAGCTTAAAGTTTAAAGTTAAGTGCTAAGTTAAAGCAAAAGGGATTAATATTTAGAAAATGGAATAAAATAGTGAGCTGCTTGCTTGGCTTAATTAAGCTACTAGGTGCATCACCTACTTGAGCTATATGGATCTAGTTAAAAAGGCCAAGGTTTATGGATCAGATTTGGGTCTATGCTAATGGACACACTTGAGGCCCAAACTAAGTTAAATAAAATGAAATTAAAACCCAGAAGCCAAATCTGCCAAGGCCCAATTTAAGTTAAGCCCAATTAAGGAAAAGGGCAAGTAGGTGAATCACCTACTTTGACCTTTTGAGCAGGTTGATGTACATAAGCAGGTGCATCACCTACTTGACCAATTAGTGGATGAAAATGAAGCTAAAAAGTAGGAAGTTCTAGAGGATATTCTTAAGTGTGAAGAAAGCTCAATATAAGATAAATATTGGCTGCTATTTCCACTCCATTTAAACACATAAATTGGGAATTAACTCCATCTCTCTCTCTCTCTCTTTTCTCTTAAGGATTAAAACAGCAGCCTTAAATTTCTTCTAGGGTTCTTGAAGAAACCCTCAGCTTTGCAAGATAAGATAAGTAAAAACACTTATGGATTTAGCTTAATTCTCCCGTGGATGATTAGGAAAACACGTTATTCATGCTCAAATATAAGTACAAAGGCAGAATGTGTCCACAAGTTACTGCTCACTTTCCTTGATTATTAAGATACTTTTCTTTTCTTCTTTGGTTTAAGTGTGAAGGGAAGTTGAAGTTCTTGAAGATTCTAAGTTAAAAGGGAAAGTTGCATAAATTGAGGTAAGGTGACTGCTCCTTTTTTTTGTCCTCCTTATGCATGAGTTAGGATGAAGAATTACATGTGTGTTGTTATTAAGAACTCAAGGGATGGTGAGTTCAATATTTGGTTTCTATGATAAGGAACATTTTGGGCTGTTTTATGTGTATACGTGGGGACTGAATGGTTGATGTTGGTATGTGGATGTAATTCGAGGAGAAGTAATTGAACAACGTCCTTGATATGATAAATTATGGGCCCGCTGCCGGACTACCATTTTTGTGAGGTTAAGTAGCCAAATGTGTTGATTAGCTACTAATACTAGTTTTACTTATTTCAATTCCTTGTAATATCTGAGTTATACAGCAAGGTGTGTAAGGCTATCCGATTCCATATTCTTTGGCATGAAATCTGATAATTGTGATTAATATCAAATGAGTGAGTTTCCTAAGCTCTATTCCTAGTCAAGGAAACATGGTGGCAGTGTACGATCTCCAATATAGCTATTCGATTCCATATTCCTTGGCATGAAATCTGATACATGCGATTAATATCAATGAAGTGAATTTCCTAAGTTCTATTCCTAATAAAGGAAACATAGTGGCAGCGTATGATCTACAATGTGGATAACAATATTTCCCCCTCTCCTTAGCGTGTCAAATTACTTCATTATATGCTTATTTCTCTACATTTGTGTAATTATCCTCCTCCTATGTGCTAGTATATAAATGGTATTTGCAAAAGCAAGCTTGGTGAATTCTCCTCTTAGTCGATTGAAGTCAATTGTGTCATTTAAGCTCACAAGTAATGCATTGATGTTACCTAGCTCCTTATGTCATTGTTACTGCCTTGAAATTGTTATTTTCATGTCTTCTACTACTGGTCCGTAGTTCCAAATATCAAAAATGATTATGACCACCAAAACAACAATCCCAAAGATTAAAGAACCTAAGTGAAACAATCTGTATAATTATGGGTGGCAGCTCAGGGGCGAAAACCTTGCATGGGCCGATCCTAATTGGTATAGAAGGGTGGAAGCTCAGGGGCGAAATCCTAGCATGGGCCGATCCCAATTTGTGTAATTATGAGGACAGCATCCCAGGGGTTAAAATGCCTAGCATGGGTCATCCTCTTCTACCACTGATTAGCTGGTCATTTGTATCACATGCCCTACAAAGATTATAAAGTACAAAAAAGTAAAGAAAAGAATGTAACATAGATGATCCCACAAGAGTAAACAAAGGTGGTCTTCTCTATGCACTCATATGTTGATACTTGATTTCATTCGAGCCCTTATTTTATATATGTTATTGCCTTACATATTTAGTACATTTTTCCGTACTAACGTCCCTAGCGTGGGACGCTACATTTCATGCTGCAGGCACAGGTACTCCAGCTAGTAGACCTCCTCAATAGGAGCTCAAGACACTCAAGTACTTTTGGTGAGCTCCAGGTTGATTCGGAGCTTTGCTGAGTCCTTGGTAGATTCATTTTGGTATTGTATCGTAGTTAAGGGTAAGGCAAGGTCTGTCCCGACCTACTCAAGTCTGTCTATCTTATAGAGGCTTTGTAGACTAATGCATAGCATGGAGTTATGGTTGGTTCCTTAACAGTTGTGGCCTCAACGGCCGAGTCATGTGTATATTTTGGCCCCTACCCATGTTGTTCTTTTACCATTGTAGCTTATACGTATACTTGTTAGAGTTTCATGATTATCTTCGCTAAACGCATGGTAGGTACAGGTTATATGTGGGTTCTCTCGGGCCTTTACGGCATCGGGTGCCTGTCCGTCTCAATGAGATTTGAGGTGTGACAACCTAAGCCCTAAGAAACCCTAAACCCTAAAAAACCCTAAACCCTAAACACTAAATAGTACAAAACCATAAAACTTAAACCCTAACCCTAAGCCCTAAGAAATCCTAAGAAACCCTAAACCCTACAAAACCTTTAAAAAAACCTAAACCTAAGCCCTAAGAAACCCTAAACCCTACAAAACATTAAAAAAACCCTAAACCTAAAAAATTCTAAAAAAAACCCTAATAACACTTATATAACCCCAAACTTAAAAAACCTTAAAAAAACCACAAGCCCTAAAAAAACCCAAAAAACATTAAACCTAAAACCCTAAACTCTAAACTCTAAACCTTAAGAAACCCAAAACCCTAAAAATCCATAAACCCACCAAAAACCCATAAAACCCCTAAACCTAAAAAAAACCCTAAAAACCTTCAAAAATCATAAACCTAAAAATCCTAAAAAAAACCTATGCCCTAAGCCCTTAAATATTGTAAAAAAAAATCTAAGCCCTAAACCCATAAAAACCCTAAAACAAAACCCTAAACCTAAAGACCCCTAGAAAAACTGTAACAGCCCGTATTATGCATATGCTAGTTCTATTCATGTGATACTTGACATAGCCTTATAGTATAGGTGAGGGACCATGTTTCTTATATGATTAGTGTTGGTTTAAACTAGCTCAGAAGGTGATGTAATGCCTTGCGTTTCAGCATGTGTACTGCAAGTTAACTCCGACAAAAGTATTTAAACTTGAGATAGTAAGGTGGTAATTGAGCTTAAAGTTTAAAGTTAAGTGCTAAGTTTTAGCAAAAGGGATTAATATTTAGAAAATGGAATAAAATAGTGAGCTGCTTGCTTGGCTTAATTAAGCTATTAGGTGCATCACCTACTTGAGCTATATGGATCTAGTTAAAAAGGCCAAGGTTTATGGATCAGATTTGGGCCTATGCTAATGGACACACTTGAGGCCCAAACTAAGTTAAATAAAATGAAATTAAAACCCAGCAGCCAAATCTGCCAAGGCCCAATGTAAATTAAGCCCAATTAAGGAAAAGGGCAAGTAGGTGAATCGCCTACTTTGACCTTTTGAGCAGCTTGATGTACATAAGCAGGTGCATCACCTACTTGACCAATTAGTGGCTGAAAATGAAGCTAAAAAGTAGGAAGTTCTAGAGGATATTCTTAAGGGTGAAGAAAGCTCAATATAAGATAAATATTGGCTGCTATTTCCACTCCATTTAAACACATAAATTGGGAATTAACTCCATCTCTCTCTCTCTTTTCTCTTAAGGATTAAAACAGCAGCCTTAAATTTCTTCTAGGGTTCTTGAAGAAACCCTCATCTTTGCAAGACAAGATAAGTGAAAACACTTATGGATTTAGCTTAATTCTCCCGTGGATGATTAGGAAAACATGTTATTCATGCTCAAATATAAGTACAAAGGAAGAATGTGTCCACAAGTTACTGCTCACTTTCCTTGATTATTAAGATACTTTTCTTTTCTTCTTTGGTTTAAGTGTGAAGGAAAGTTGAAGTTCTTGAAGATTCCAAATTAAAAGGGAAAGTTGCAAAAATTGAGGTAAGGTGACTGCTCCTTTTTTTTGTCATCCTTATGCATGAGTTTGGATGAAGAATTACATGTGTGTTGTTATTAAGAACTCAAGGGATGGTGAGTTCAATATTTGGTTGCTATGATAAGGAAAATTTTGGGCTGTTTTATGTGTATATGTGGGGACTGCATGGTTGATGTTGAGGAAATGTGTGAATATTTTATATGGAAATATAGGAGGGTGTGGTGCTGCACCACCAAACTGAATGTTGTGTAGGCTTACTACTCACTCCACATTGGTATGTGGATGTAATTCGAGGAGAAGTAATTGAACAACGTCCTTGATATGATAAATTATGGGCCCGTTGCCGGGCTACCATTTTTGTAAGTTTAAGTAGCCAAATGTGTTGATTAGCTACTAATACTACTTTTACTTATTTCATTGTAGATTAATAATATGAAAGGAAGGAGGTTAATTCCTTGTAATATATAAGTTATACAGCAAGGTATGTAAGGCTATTCGATTCCATGTTCTTTGACATAAAATCTGATAATTGTGATTAATATAAAAAAAAGTGAGTTTCCTAAGCCCTATTCCTAGTCAAGGAAACATGGTGGCAGTGTACGATCTCTAATATAGCTAATAATATTTTCCCCCTTCCTAGTGAGTTTCCTATGTTAAATTTGTGCATCCTTGGCATGGTAATGAAATAGTTATTGCTAACACTAACCCTCATGCCATGAGGATCTGTTCTTGTTTCCTTTCCCTATGGTTTTGCCAGGTTTGGATTCGAGGACGAATCCTTTTTCAAGAAGGGGAGAATGATGCAATCCAGATTGCATACCTTTGATTCTTAGCCAAGCTTGGGAACTCCAATGTATTGAAGAGTTGTTCACCAGGATGGAGGTTCTTGAGCTTGTATTGATGACAAGGAGAGGTTCACATGCATGGAAGATAGCTTGGAGAAGTGAACGGGAGAAAGTGGAGAACACTGCCCTTTTGGCGAGCCAGGACCAATCGGCGGATCGTCCAAAATCTTGGGTGATGACCCCAGCTCGCCCAATGTTACAGAACCAAGCTTGGAGCAAGATCCCTCGCCGACCCAATGGGTGAGTCGCCAAGTGGATTGGGCGAGCCCGACTTAGCTCGCCCAATGGTCATTTCGGGTCACTTTTGGGACCTTCTATGTAATAATGTCCTAAAAATATAAATAGGCATTTTAGGGTTCATTTTAGGTAGACTATTTTGAAAATGAATGATTGATGAATTGGATCTCCTTTGAGAGACTTGAGAGCTTGGTAAGGCTTTTGTTGAACTTTGTTAGAAACGGGGGTTGCTTGGAGATTCAATTTCCTTGAAGTCTTCGTAAGAGATTCGGTGCTTGATTCGGATTAATCAATTGAGGTCTTTAGGTTTAATATACCTTTAGGTTGCTCTTGATTTTCTTTTCTTGTGTCAATCTATTTATCTTGATTAGGTGCTTGTTTAGGATTGTAATTGGAGGTTTTAGGATTTAATATATCCTTCAGTTGCCAATTGTTCCTTCTCTTGTATCTCTTCTTCTATCTTTCTTTTGTTTTCGCATTTTATCTGTAATTCCCTTTTGAGAATTACATGATTCCTAGTGTATCGAATCACTTCATTGTATATTCATTACTCTACATTTGTATAATTATCCTCCTATGTGCTAATATAGAAATGGTATTCGCAACGACAAGCTTGGTAAATTCTCCTCTTAGTGAATTGAAGTCAATTGTGCCATTAAAGCTCATAAGTAATGTGTTGATGTTACATAGCTCCTTACGTCATTGTTACTGCCTTGGAGTCATTATTTTCATGTCTTCTACTACTGGTCCATGGTTCCAAATCTCAAAAATGATTATGACCACCAAAACAACAATCTCAAAGATTAAAGAAACTAAGTGAAGCAATCTGTATAGTTAAGGGTGGCAGCCCAAGGGAAAATGCCTAGCATGGGTCGATCCCAATTGGTATAGAAGGGTGGCAGCTCAGGGGCGAAAGCCTAGCATGGGCCGATCCCAATTTGTGTAATAATGAGGATTGCATTCCAGGGGTTAAAATGCCTAGCATGGATCATCCTCTTCTACCACTGATCAGCTGGTTATTTGTATCACATGCCTTACAAAGATTATTACACACAGAAAAGTAAAGAAGCAAATGTAACATACATGATCCCACAAGAGTAAACAAAGGTGTTCTTCTGTTCTGATCTATGCATTTATATATTGATACTTGACTTCATTAAAGCCCATGTTTTACACCTGCTACTGCCTTACATATTCAGTACATTTTTTTGTACTGACGTCCCTTACGGGGACGCTGCATTTCATGCTGCAGGCACAAATACTCTAGCTAGTAGACCTCTTTAGTAGGAGCACATCTACTCAGCTGCTATTGGTGAAGCTCCAGGTTGATTTGGGGCTTACCGAGTCTTTGGCACCTATTTCGTTACTGTATGATAGTTAAGGGTAAGGCGGGGCCTTGTCCCGCCCTAAACTAAGGTTTTCTATCTTTTAGAGGTTTTGTAGACTAATGTATATAGTTCAGTTGCGTCTTGTCTCTTAACAAGTTGTGGCCTCAACAACCAAGTCTTGTATATAAGTTTTGGGTCTACTTATGTTGGTTCGTATCGCTGCATCCTATGTGAACTTGTCACAACTTTAAGATTGTCATAGTTATATGGCGTGACAAAAACAATAATCCCTAAACCCTAATAAGCCCTAAACCCTAAACCTAAAAAATCCCTAAGAAACCCTAAAAAAATCTTTAAAAGCCCTAAACTTAAAAATTCCTAAAAAAAACCCTAAACGTTAAGGCCTACAACCTAAACCCTAAAATACGCCAAATGTTAGGGCCTAAACCCTAAACACTAACCTTAAGGCATAAATCCTAAGCCCTAAATCCTAAACCCTAAAATACCCCAAATGTTAGGGCCTAAACCCTAAACACTAACCTTAAGCCCTAAATCCTAAACCCTAAACCCTAAGAAACCCTAAAACCCTAAACCTCAAGAAACCCTAAGCCCTAAATCCTAAACCCTAACCCTAACCCTAACCCTAAGAAACCTTAAACACTAAACCTTAAGAATTCCTAAACCTTAAAAAACCTTACACCTTCAAAAACCTTAAAAACCCTAAACCCTAATCTATATAAAAAAACCTAAACCCCCAAAAATCCTAAGCCTAAAACCCTAAGAAACCCTCAATCCCAAAAATAACCCTAAAAAAAACTTAAAACCCCAAAACCTCAAAAACCCTAAAGAAACCCTAAACCTAAAAAAAACCCTAAAAAAACCCAATGCCTAAACCGTAACCCTAAAAAACAATAAACCTAAAACCCTAAACCTTAAAAAACCTTTAAATACCCTAAACCTAAAAATCCCTAAAAACCTTAAGAAATCCTAAACCCTAAGAAACCCTTAGCCCTAAAAACCCTAAGAAACCCTAAATCCTAAAAACCCATAAAAAACCCAAAAAACCCTACACCTAAGAAACCTTAACCCTAAACCATAAAAAAACCCTAAACCTAAAACCCTAAACACTAAGAAAACCTAAACCCTAAAAAACACTAACAAACCCAAAATAAATACTAAGAAACATTAAATGCTAAATGCTAAATCCTAAAAAACCCTAAACCCTGATCCTTAGGGCCTAAACCCTAAACCTTAAGCCCTAAGAAACCCCAAGAAACACTAAATCCTAAACCCTAAAAAACACTAAACCTTAAACCCTTACAAACCCTAAGCTCTAAGAAACCCTAATACCCTACAACCTAAACCCTAAGAAATTCTAAATCCTAAATCATTAGAAACCCAAATACCCTAAACCCTACACCCTAAGAAATCCTAATAACCTTTAAGAACTCTCAACCTTAAAACCCTAAAAACTCATTTAAAACCCCTAAAAACCTTTAAAATTCTTAAACCTAAAAATCCTAAAAAACACTAAGCCCCTACACCCTAATTTACCCTAAAAATCATTAAAAGAACTCAAAACCCTAAACCCTAAGAAACCCAATGAAACCCTAAACCATAAGAATCTCATAAACCCTAAGAAAACCTAAACCCTAAAAACACAAAAAAACCCTAAACACTAAAAAACCTAAAAAAAAACCCTTAAAAACTATATACCCTAAACTCTAAAGCCTAAAACCTAAACCCTGAAACCAAAACCCTAAGAAACCCTAAATCGTAAACCCATAAAAAACCATGAGCCCTACACCCAAACCCTAAGAAACCCTAAACCCTAAGAAACCCTAAACCATACCCGAAATAACACTAAGAAATACTAAACCCTAAAAAACACCAAAAAATATTTAAAAACTGAACCTAAAAAACTCTTAAAAACCATAAACCTAACAAACCCAAAAAATCACCCTAAACCCTAAACCCAACACCCTAAACGACCCAAAACCCTAAGAAACCTTTAACGTTAAACCCTAAACCCAACACCCTAAACGACCCAAAACCCTAAGAAACCTTTAACGTTAAACCCTAAACCCTAAAACCTAAACCTTAGGTTCTAAATCCTAAACCCTAAGCCCAAAGAAAGGCTAAACCCTAGGAAACCCGAAACCCCAAATAAACCTAACCCTAAAAAACCCTAAAAAAAACTAATTCCTAAACCTTAAAAATGATTAAAAAAAAAAAACCTAAACCCTAAGAATCCCTAAACCCTAAACCCTAAGAACCCTAAACCCTAAACCCTAAAAAATCCTAAAAAAACCTTAAAACCCCTAAACCCTAAAAACCCTAAAAAAACCTAAGAATCCCTAAACCCTAAACCCTAAAAAACCCTTAAAACATTTATAAAAACCCGCATAATCTATAACCCTAAATCATAAGAAACCCTAAATCCTAAATCTTAAGGCCTAAACCCAAAACCCTAAGCCCTAAGAAACCCTAAACTCTAAACCGATAGAAACAATAAACCCTAAGAAAAACTAAACCCTAAACCCTAAGAAAACCTTAACCCTGAAAAATCCTAAAAAACCTTAAAAATCCCTAAACCTAAAAAACACTAAAAAAAACCATAAAAACCCTAAACTATAGAAAAACAAACCCTTAAACTAAAAACCTAAGCCCTAAACCCTAAGCCCTAAGAACACCTAAACCGTAAAAAAACATAAAAACGTTAAACGTTAAACCCTAAACCCTAAAAGGCCCAAAAAAATCCTAAGAAACCTTAAACTTTAAACCCTAAACCCTAAGAAACCCTAAATCCTAAGACCTAAACCTTAGGTTCTAAATCCTAAACCATAAGCCCAAACAAAGCCTAATCCTAGGGAACCCTAAACCCTAAGGAACCCTAAACCCCAAATAAACCTAACCCCAAAAAACACTAAAAAAACCTAAACCCTAAAAAATGATTAAAAAAAACTAAGCCCTAAACCCTAAAACCCAAAAACCCTTAAACAAAAAACCTTAACCTATAACCGTAAACCCTAAGAAACCCTAAACGCTAAACCATAAACCGTAAAAACCCTTAAAAACTTTTAAAACCTTAAAAAAAACCACTGCCCTAAACCCTAAAAAATCCTAAATCTAAAACCCTAAGAACCCCTGAACAATAAAAAACCATAAAAATTCCTAAAAAAACCTCTAAACCTAAAAATACCATAGAAAAACTTAAGCCAAAAACCCTTAAGCAGAAAACCTAAAACCCTAAACCCTAAAAAAACTCTAAACCATAAACCATAAGAAGCCCTTAACCCTAAACCCTAAAAAAACCCTAAACCTAAACCCCTAAACACTAAACCCTAAGAAACCCTTAACCCTAAAAAACCCTCAGCCCTAAACTCTAAGAAACCCTAAACCTTAAAAAACCCTCAGCCCTAAACCCTAAGAAACCCTAATTCCTAAACACTTAGAAACCCTTAACCCTAAAAAACCATAAAAAATCTCTTACAAAACCCTAAAAAAAACCTAAACCTAAAAAGCCTAAAAAACTCTAACCCCTAAATATCCCTAAAAGACCCCTAAATTCTAAACCCTAAAAAACCCTAAGGATCCCTAAACACTAAAAATCCCTTAAAACATTTAAAAAACCCTAAGAATCCCTTAACCCTAAAACATAAGAAACCCTAAATCCTAAATCATAAATTTTAATGTTTAAACCCTAAATCGAAAGCCCTAAAAATCCTAAGAAATCCTAAACCGCAAACCCTAAACCGTAAGAAATCATAAATCCTAAACCCTAAATCTTAGGGTAAAACCCTAAACCCTTGCCTTATGAAATGCTAAGAAACCCTAAACCTTAAGAAACCCTAAACTCTAAGAAAATCTAAAACCTAAAAAAACCTTTAAAAACACTAAACCTAAAAAAAAACCTATAAAAACCCTAACCCCTAAAAAGAATCCTTAATCTAAAACCCTAAAGCCCTAAACCCAAAAAATCCCTAAGCCCTAAGAACCCCTAAACCGTAAAAAATCATAAAAAAACCTTTATAAACTCTAAACCTAAAAAAGCCCTAGAAAAACTTGACCCCTAAACCCAAAAAACCCTTAAATAAAAAACCTAAACCTAAAACCCTAAACCCTAAGAAACCCTAAACCCTTCACCCTAAACTTTAGGAATAAACCCTAAGAAATAAAAAACCCTAAAAACCCTTTGAAAACCCTAAACCCTAAACCTTAAAACCCCTAAAAAACCCTAAGCCTAAAACCCCCTTAAAACCCTAAACCTAAAAAACCCTAAAAAAAAACTTTGAAAACACTAAACCTAAAAAGACCCTAAAACAACTTAAAACCCTAACCCATAAAAAAACCCTAAATCAAAAACCCTAAGCCAGAAACCTAAGCAACCCTAAGCCTTAAGAACACCTAAACCGTAAAAAACCATATAATCCTAAAAAAATCTTTTAAAGCCCTAAACCTAAAAAAACACTAGAAAAACTTAAGCACTAAACCCTAAACCCTAAAAACTCTTAAATAAAAAACCTAAACCCTAAGAAAACCTAAATGCTAAACCTTATACCCAAAGAAACCCTAACCCTTCACCCTAAATCCTAGGGCTAAGCCCTAAGAAACCCTAAACCCTAAGAAATAAAAAAAAACCCCAAAAAAACCTTTAAAAACCCTAAACCCTAAAAAACCCTAAGAACCCCTAAATCGTAAAAAACCATAAAAATCCTAAAAATAACCTTTAAAAACCACTAGTAAAACTTAAGCCCTAAACGCTAACCCCTAAAAACCCTTTAAAAACCTAAACTTAAAACCCCAAACCATAAGAAACCCTAAACGCTAAACCCTATACCCTAAGAAACCCTAAATCCTTAACTCTAAACCGTAGGGCTAAACCCCAAACCCCAAGCCTTATGAAACACTAAGAAACCCTAAACCCTAAGAAAACCTAAACCCTTAAAAACCTTTAAAAATCCTAAACCTAAAATACCCTAAAAACCCTATAAATCCCTTTAAAACCCTAAACCCTAGAAAACCCTAAACTTAAAACCCTATGCCCTAAATCCTATGAAACCTTAAACCTTAAGAAACCCAAAATCCTAAGAAACCCTAAAAACCTTTAAAAAAAACCCTAAGAAACCCTAAGCAATAAATCTTAAACTCTAAGAAACCCTATACCTTAAACCCTATACCTTAGGGCCTAAACCCTAAACCCTAAATCTTAGTCCTAAACCCTAAACACTAAGAAACCATAAAAACCCCTAAAAACCCCTAAAAACCTTTTAAAACCCTAAACCTGAAAAGCCCTTAAAAAACATAAGCCCTAAACTCTAAACCCTAAAAAAACTCAATAAAATCCTTAAACTTAAAACCTAACCCCTAAACCCTAAACCAAGAAACCCTAAACCCTAAGATATGCTAAGAAACACTAAACCGTAAACCCAAAGAAATTCTAAACCTTAAACCCTTATAAACCCTAAGTTTTAAGAAACCCTAATACCCTAAAACGTAAACCCTAAGAAATCCTAAACCCTAAACCCTATGAAACCCTAAAAACCTTTAAAAGCTCTAAACATAAAAACTCTAAGAAAACCCCCTTTAGAACCCCTAAAAACCTTAAACCTAAAAACACCTAAAAACACTAAGCCCTACAACATAATTTACCCTAAAAATTATTTTTTTAAAATCCTAAACCCTAAGAAACCCTATGAAACCCTATGAAACCCTAAACCATAAGAATCCCATAAACCCTAAGAAAATCTAAACACTAAAAAACACTAAGAAACCCTAAACCCTAAAAAACCTAAAAAAAAACCTTAAAATCCCTAAACCTAAGAAACCCTAAACCGTAAAACCTTAAAAAACCATAAGCCCTAAACCCAAACACTAAGAAAACCCAAACCCTAAACCCGAAAAAACACTAAGAAACCCTAAACCATAAAAAATACAAAAAAAATCTTTAAAAACTCTAAACCTAAAAAAACCCTTAAGAAATCCTAAACCTAACAAACCCAAAAAAACAACCTAAACCCTAAACCCAAGAAAAACCCTACACCCTAAAAGATTAAAAAAAAATCCTAAGAAACCTTAAACGCAAAACTCTAAACCCTAAGAAACCATAAACCCTAAACCCTAAGAAATCTAAACCCTAGGGATAAACCCTAAACCACAAGCCTTATGAAACTCTAAGAAACCCTAAACCCTAAGAAATCCTAAATCCTAAGAAAACCTAAACCCTAAAAAACCCTAAAATCTTTTAAACCCCTAAAACTAAAAAACTCTTAAAAACCCTAAACCCTAAAAAATTCCTTAATCTAAGACCCTTCCCTAAGCCCTAAGAAACCCTAAGCCCTACGAATCCCTAAATCGTAAAAAACCATAAAAATCCAAAAAAATCTTTAAAAACCCTAAACCTAATAAAACTCTAAACCTAAAAAATCCTAGAAAACTTAAGCTCTAAATCCTAAATCCTAAAAACCCTTAAAAAACCTAAACCTAAAACGCTAACCCTAAAAAACCCTAAACGCTAAACCCTAAGAAACCCTAAACCCTTCATGCTAAACCTTAGGGCTAACCCCTAAACCCTAAGAAACCCTAAGAAATAAAAAACCTTTAAAAAACCTAAACCCTAAACCTAAAAAACCATAAAAACCCTAAACCCTAAAAAAGCATTAAAATCCTAAAATAATCTTTAAAAACCCTAAACCTAAAAATATCCTAGAAAAACTTAAGCCATAAACCCTAAACCGTAACAACCCTTAAACAAAAAACCTAAAATCCTAAACCATAAGAAACCCTAAACCCTAAAAAAACCCTAAACCTATAGCCCTAAACACTAAACCCTAAGAAACCCTTAACCCTAAAAAACCCTCAGCCCTAAACTCTAAGAAACCCTAAACCTTAAAAACCCCTCGGCGCTAAACCTTAAGAAACCTGAATTCCTAAACACTTAGAAACCCTTAACCCTAAAACACCATAAAAAAATCTTTTACAAAACCCTAAAAAAAATCCTAAACCTCAAAACCCTAAAAAACTCTAAGCCCTAAACTCTAAATATCCCTAAAAGACCCCTAAATTCTAAACACTAAACCCTAAATTCTAAACCCTAAAAAAGCCTAAGAATCCCTAAACCCTAAGCATAAGAAACCCTAAACCCTAAATCATAAATCTTAATGTTTAAACCCTAAACCCTAAGCCCTAAAAACCCTTAGAAGCCCTAAATTGTAAACCCTAAACCCTAAGAAATGATAAACCCTAAATCCTAAGAAATGATAAACCCTAAACCCTAAAAAACACTAAACCCTAGACCTTAGGGCAAAACCCTAAACCCCAAGCCTTATGAAACACTAAGAAACCCTAAACCCTAAGAAACTCTAAGAAAACCGAAACTCTAAGAAAACCTTTAAAAACACAAAACCTAAAAAAACCTTTAAAAACCCTAAATCTAAAACCCTAAGACCAAAACCCAAAGAACCCCTAATCCCTAAGGACCCCTAAACCATAAAAATCATAAAAAAAACCTTTAAAAACCCTAAACCTAAAAAAACACTAAAACTAAAAAACCCCTAGAAAACTTAAGCCATAAACCCTAAACCCTAAAAACACTTAAATAAAAAACCTAAGCCTAAAATCCTAAACCCTAAGAAACCCTAAATGCCCCTATACCCAAAGAAACCCTAAACCCTTCACCCTAAACCTTAGGGCTGAACCCTAAGAAACCCTAAACCCTACACCCTAAGAAATAAAAAACCCTATAAAAACTAATCCTTAAGAACCCCTAAATCATAAAAAACCATAAAAATCCTAAACGCTAAACCATATGCCCTAAGAAATCCTAAATCCTTAACTCTAAACCATAGGGCTAAACCCTAAACCCCAAGCCTTATGAAACACTAAGAAACCCTAAGCCTTAAGAAAACCTAAACCCTAAAAACCTTTAAAAACCCTTAACCTAAAATACCCTAAAAACCCTATAAATCCCTTTAAAACCCTAAACCCTAAAAATAACTCTAAACTTAAAACCCTATGCCCTAAATCCTAAGAAACCCTAAACCTTAAGAAACCCAAAATCCTAAAAAACCCTAAGAAACCCTAAAAACCTTTAAAAACCCTAATCGTAAAAACCCTAAACCTAAAAAACACTAAAACCCCTAAACCCTAAAAAACCCTAAACCCTAAGAAACCCTAAACAATAAATCCTAAACCTTAAACCCTATACCTTAGGGCCTAAACCCCAAACCCTAAATCTTAGGCCTAAACCCTACACATTAAGAGACCCTTAAAACCCCTAAAAATCTTTTAAAACCCTAAACCTAAAAAACCCTTAAAAAATCATAAGCCCTAAACTCTAAACCCTAAAAAACTCAAAAAAATCCTTAAACCTAAAACCCTAAGCCCTAAACCCCCTAACATACACTAAGAAACACTAAACCGTAAACCCTAAGAAACTCTAAACCTTAAACTCTTATAAACCCTAAGCTCAAACAAACCCTAATACCCTAAAACCTAAGCCCTAAGAAATCCTAAACCCTAATCTCTAAGAAACCCTATACCTAAGAAAACCTAATACCCTAAATCCTAAACCCTATGAAACCCTAAAAACCTTTAAAAACCTTTAAAAACTCCAAACCTAAAAACTCTAAAAAAAAACCCCCGTTAAAACCCCTAAAAACTTTTAAAAACCTTAAACCTAAAAAAAACACTAAGCCCTACACCATAATTTACCCTAAAAATCATTTTAAAAACTCTAAACCCTATGAAACCCTAAACCCTAAACCATCAGAATCCCCTAAACCTTAAAAAACACTAAGAAACCCTAAACCCTAAAAAACCTAAAAAAAACCTTAAAATCCCTTAACCTAAGAAACCCTAAAACCTAAGAAATCCTAAACCGTAAACCCTTCAAAAACCATAAGCCCTAAACCCAAGCCCTAAGAAACCCCAAACCCTAATCCCGAAAAAACACTAAGAAACCCTAAACCCTAAAAAACACCAAAAAATCTTTAAAAACTCTAAACCTAAAAAACCCTTAAGAAATCTTAAACCTAACAAACCCAGAAAAACAACCTAAACCTTAAACCCTAGAAAAACCCTAAACCCTACACCCTGAAAGACCCAAAAAAAATCCTAAGAAACCTTAAACGCTAAACTCTAAATCCTAAGAAACCATAAACCCTTTACCCTAAGAAACAATAAACCCTAAACCTTAGGGATAAACCCTAAACCCCAAGCCTTATGAAACTCTACGAAACGCTAAATCCTAAGAAAACCTAAACCCTAAAAACCTTTAAAAACCCCCAAAACCCTTAAAACCCCCAAACCCAAAAAAATCCCTTAATCTAAAACCCTAATCCCTAATCCCTAAGAAACCTAACCCTAAGAAAAACCCATAAAAATCCAAAAAAATCTTTAAAACCCCTTAACCTAAAAACTCTAAACCTAAAAAAATCCTAGAAAAACTTAAGCTCTAAACCCTAAACCCTAAAACAAAAAACCTAAACCTAAAATCCTAAACCCTAAGAAACCCTAAACCCTAACCTTAAAAAACCCCAAACCCTAAACCCTAAGAAACCCTAAACCATACCCGAAATAACACTAAGAAATACTAAACCCTAAAAACACCAAAAAATCTTTAAAAACTCTAAACCTAAAAAACTCTTAAAAACCATAAACCTAACAAACCCAAAAAAACACCCTAAACCCTAAACCCTAAAAAACCCTAAACCTTAAACCCTAAACCCTAAATGCTACACCCTAAAAGACCCAAAAAACCCTAAGAAACCTTCAACGTTAAACCCTAAACCCTAAAACCTAAACCTTAGGTTCTAAATCCTAAACCCTAAGCCCAAAGAAAGCCTAAACCCTAGGAAACCCTAAACCCTAAGAAACCATAAATCCCAAATAAACCTAACCCTAAAAAACCCTAATAAAACTAAGCCCTAAACCCTAAAAATGATTAAAAAAACCTAATCCCTAAACCCTAAGAAACCCTAAACCCTAAAAAAATCCTAAAAAACCTTTAAAACCCTAAGCCCTAAACCCTAAAAACCCCCCTAAAAATCCCTAATCCCTAAAAAACCCTCAAAACATTTTTAAAAACCCTAATAATCCATAAACCCTAAACCATAAGTGATGTAATTCTCAAAAGGGAATTACAATAAAATGCAGAAATCAAAAGACAAGAAATTAAAGATAACTAGATAGACACACAAAGAGGAAATCAAAGGCAACCTAAGGGTATATTAAACTCAAAGACCTCAATCGATAAATCCTACAATAGCACCTAACTCTTACGAAGACCTCAAGGGAATCGAAGTCACCTTGCAACTCTCGTTTCTAAACAATAATCAACCAAAAGCTTAACCAAGTTCTCAACACTCATACATGTGTTTTCAATCTTCAATATTCAAAATAGTCTAACTCTAAAATGACCCTAAACTGCCTATTTATAATTTTAGGATTTTATTACATAAAAGGGCCCAAAAGTGACCCGAAATGACCAATGGATGAGCTAAGTCGGGCTCGCCCAATCCACTTGGTGATTCACCCACTGGTCGGTGATGGTTCCTGCTTGGTTCTTGATCCTAGCCACGTTTTGTAACTTTGGGCGAGCTGGGGTCATTACCCAAGCCATTGGGAGATCCGCCGATTGGCTCTGGCTCGCCAAAAGGGTCAGTACTCCCCCATGAAATCTTCAAGGCATGGAATCCTTTGTTCGCCATCAACACCATCTCGGGGACCTCTAATTTCATGAATAATCCTTGCATCTTTTGAAGGTCTCATGCTTGGCTTCTAGTGAATGGCCTTGATGCAATTTGGATTACATCATTCTCTCCTTCTTGAAAAGAATTTTTCCTCAAATTCGTCGGATCATCATCCTCAAGATTTAAAAATGGGGAGAGGTCGCAGACATTGAAAGTGTTACGCACTTGATACTCCGAAGGAAGATAAACCTTGTATGCATTGTCATTGAGTATTTCACGCACTTGAAATGGACCATCACCTCTTGGCATCAATTTCGTCTTCCGATGGGTGGGAAATCATTCCTTGCAAAAATGCACCCACACCCAATCACCCAGTTCAAGCACAATCCTCTTGCGGCCCTTGTTCACCTTTTTTTGCTACTTCTTGGTTCTTCTTTTCTAGGTGAAGCCGCACCTTTTCATGAAGTTTCTTCATGGTTTCAGCCCGTTTGCTCCCATCTAAGCTTAAGACAACATCTTGAGAAAGAGGAGTGAGATCTAAAGGGGTTAGAGCGAGGCTTAGAATCGTTCCTACGAATTCTAGTCTTGGGTTGTTACAAAAAAAAGTCAAAACATTTTTTAAGAAATTCCAAAATGGGTCTTGTTGATTTGAGTCTTGTTTGAAGTTTCTAAGGTTGGATTAGTGTTCCCTAACCTTATTTGAGTCTGGGTCTGAGATTAGAAGGGTTTTGGTTCACTATTGAAAAAACCACCATTAGAGGTTGAAGAAGCTTGAAGAAGATACAAGTGGGTTTTGAAATCTGTAGATTTTGGCAAGGAATTGAAGGCTAAAAAGTATTGGGGTTTGTTCCCTATATCAAGGAGAGCCTGTTTCTAAATTTTCATGAAATTCCGAGCTAAAAATCTTGAGGGTTAATTTTTGGGTCTTCATCTTGTTCTTGAGTTCTTGAAGAACTTTCAAATCTTCAAGAGAAGGAATATTCAAAAAGGAGTTTGATTCCATAAGAGAAGAAAGAGAAAGTTGAAAAGTGTTTGCACAAAATAGAATTTACCAAAAAGGGGTAAATACTAAAGGACAAGTGCATGGGGTGACCACAAGCTCACAAATTCGGAGGTCTCCAGGAGAAGACACTGGGAATTGGGCGAGCTCGACTTTGATCACACAACCCACTCGGCGCCTCGCCCTTTGGGCAGTATGGTCGCCGAGTTGCCTTGTTTTAGCTGGGAGTTATTGTATTTTTGGCAATCCAAGCTTGGCTCGCCAAATCCACTCGGCGCTCCGCCGAATTGCCACCCAGGTCGCCGACCTACCTCCTTCTCCTGCAACTTTTGGCCATTCCATCTTTAAGTTGGCGAGCTAAACTGAACTTTTGGCAAAGAAAACAAGCCATTTGGCGATCGAAAACTCATTTTTTGCTCCTAATCTCAGGTTCTAATTCTTAGTTTCTTTTCTTTTGATTCTCAAACGTTCTCAATATTCCTAAACTAATTCTCAACTCGTAATTGATCTACTTGTTGATTATTGGTTCTTAAATTTTCTTCTTTGTTAGTGCCATTTCTTTTCGTGCTTTTATTCATTTTACTTCGTAGTTAACTTTTTGATTCAAGTCCATTTTGCTTTAATCGAGTCGTCCCTCTTTCATTAAACAAGAATCCATTCAGGCCAAGAGTAGAAATTGACACCTTGTGATCAATCGAGTATAAGCAATCTTCAACATTAGCCGCGCCAATTAGAGAGGCAATCAAAGGTGTGTAAACACGAGTGATTGTGAGTTCATTTTACTAACGCTAAACGTTGTTTGTTGTTTTGTGAGTTGTCTTATTGATAGGTACAATGGAAACCGGAAGTGAAACTCAACCACTTACCGGAGGTGTTACTTTGGAATCCTTAATGGAGGTCCTTAGATGGAGAACATAGGAGGGGAATTGTCCACCGTGAAGGGTAATATGTCGAGGATGGAAGATAAATTGATCAATGTGGAAGGTCGGGTTAACTCCACTAACTCTACACCACAAGCTACATTTCGTGCTTCCACAAGTGGACAAGACCACAACAATTCTCCTACTATCACACCCGGAACCCTCCACCAAGCTTTGAACCCAACACCAATCCATTTCGGTTCAAATAGCCAAAGTGCCAACCGACCATTCCATTTCCCGCTTAGTCAAGAAGCTCCACCAACTCAAAACCAACCTTACCAAACACCACTTAACCAAAATCTCCCCTACCCAATGCCACAACCACCACCAAATCCCGTGAATAAGGTAAGGAATAATGAGTACCAAGGAGAGTATAAAGGTGAGGGTGAGGACGCGCTATGGAATGAGACTCCAAGGATTCGACCAAGAGGTCAAGTGGGGCATGGAGGACCGGGAGGTAGATTGGGTCTGGCACCACATGGAAGGAGACAACATGGAAACCACCCTCAAGGTGGAGAACAACATGAGCCTATGTCAATCAAGAGTTTGGTCAAGAAGCGAGAGAAGAGCATGGTAACCGCTATCAATGAGAGAAAAATAGGTTACTACCACAATGACCAAGGTGGCCATGGAGGTCGAGATGTCAGTATCAACTCTATCAAGACTAATCTTCCATCATTCAAAGGGCAATGTAATCCCGATGCTTATCTAGAATGGGAGTCCCTTTGTGACAGGATCTTCAAAGTCAATGACTTGACTGAGGTCAAGAAGAGTTGTTATGCTATTGCTCAATTTGAAGGGTATGCTGTTACATGGTGGGAATATATGAAGAGGTATCACTTAGTCATTCAAGAAGGTCATCCTCCACCATGGGCCGGGTTGAAAGCGCTTATGAGAGTCAAGTATGTGCCGGAGAGAATCCGCCAAGGATTACTTGCCAAATTGTACAACTTGCGGCAAGGAAGCAAAAGTGTTGAGGCCTACCATGATGAGTTCCAAAACTTGATCATGAAGCTAGAATACGAAGAGAATGAAGAGAATGCCATTATTCGCTTCAAGGTAGGGTTGAACAAAGAGATCTCTTCTAAGTTGACTATTCACAAGTTTGCTAGTTTGAGTGAGGTCTTTGAAGCGGCCAAGGAGGTAGAGCGGGAACTCAAGGAGGAGAAAGTACCTAAGTACAAGGGTATTTCATCTTCCAATTCTTGGAACAAGAACAAAGGGGGAGCTCAACCATCTTCGGGTTGAAACAAAGGTAAGAACTTCAAGAAGCCTTATGAGAAGAAGCCCTTCGAAGGAAACACTCCAAAGTACCCACCAAGAGGAGAAGGTAACAATGACCCAACTAAATTTCCTAAAGGCGTTCAATGTCACAAGTGTAGGGGAAGGGGTCATATGATGCATGAATGTCCCAATCGTGAACGTGCTAGTTCAAGGAGGGGAATTATATCTTGGCGAGGAGGAAGAGAAAGAAGAGGGTTATGAAGAAGACCCCCAAAGAAGAGGATGAGTTTGAAGGTGATGAAGAAGAGGAACAAGATCCATGTGGAGGAAAAGATATTTCCGTTCCTAATGGTTTGATGAGGAAGGTTCCAATTGAAGAAGCTTGGCCTCAAGAAGGAGAGTATACCGTTCCTATATATGTGGTGAGGCGAGTGATGATTAGCAAGGCCATGGATGATCCAAGCCAAAGAGAGAACCTATTTCACTCCAAGTGCCTTATCAAGAATAATGTGTGTTCCTTAATCATTGATAGTGGGAGTTGTGCAAATGTTGCTAGCACCGCTTTAGTGGAATTCTTGAAACTTCCTACCACTAAGCATGCTACACCTTACAAGCTTCAATGGTTGAGTGAGT
>JAJONR010003341.1:0-51955 GCA_029582245.1 Solanum etuberosum | reverse complement strand
ATTATTCTATATATATATATATATATATATATATATATATATATATATATACTCTTATAATATCATTGAGTCATTAATAATTTCTTAACAAGAAAGCTTAATGATACCACAACAATATACATATACTCTTATAGTATTATTAACTAATAAGTAATTTCTGAACATGAAACTTTAATGATATCACAACAATATACATATACTCGTATAATATCATTGACTAATGGGTGATTTCTGAACAAGAGGCCTTAATGATACCACAACAATATACATAGTCTTATAGTACCATTGACTAATGAGTAATTTTTGAACAAGAAACCTTAATGATACCACAATAATATATATATATATATATAAAAAGAGTACCCTCAACCCGGTGATGTGGCACCACCAGAAACAATGATTCTCTTCTTATTTATTTATTTCCAACATTGCCCTTCCCCTCTGCAATAAGAACACTTTAACCTTCAACAACCGCTTCTCCCGCATAGTTTTACCACTCTTGCCACTCTTCATAAATGTTGTGCCTTTTTACAACATCGGATACGACTATGTGGTGCCCTCACAATTTAGAATTCTTATTTAACCCTTCATAAATGTCACAACCTTACGGAAAGGTCACAAGTTTTCATAAAGGTCAGAACTCTTCATAAAAGTCACAAATTTTCAAAAAAGTCACAACTTTTCGCAAAAGTCACAACTCTTCATTTTTCATGCACAACTTTTAAAACCCAACACTTAATTCCAAGGCACCAAAAGAAGAAAGAATAAACTAAGAAAATTGATTTCAATCGCAATGCGATATTACTACTCTTACACCTTTCAGTCCACAACTCACAACGCTACTTGAATTGATGAATTCATTACATTTGGTTCTTTAGGAAACAAAACTTTTATTTCTGCTACAATTATTTGTAGGTTTTTTCCGCTATAGGGGAGTCGAATTCAAATATATGAATTAAGATTCTTATGAAGTGTGTTTCCTTTCTCAAAAATTTCTTCCTCCTAATTCATGGAGCCTAATCTTTTAACGTAAGTCATAGTGATTCATGTACTATTGCAATTTCTTTTTGCTATTTTGGTGACTTTTTTTTTACTTTGTTAACAATTCCAGTATGGACGATTGAAAATTGATCTTCTCTTTTTTCCCTTTCTACAGGTTTCTTCATATACTTTTTAGGACAATTGTGTAAGACCCCGCTATTTTAAAGAACTAGAAGTAGAAGAAAACCGTTTTACGAAATAATCAAATTTGGAAAGTTTGACAAAGTTAAGTTAAGTATGAGTTTTGGCTCAACTTAAAATAACCATAACTCCTAGCTCAAGATGAGATAGGTGTGCTACAAGATACAGTATAAAATATCTTTGAATTATCTTTCCAACACCGCTGAGTTTGCACGATTTCGAGTTCGTACGAGGGAGATATGCCCATTTGAAGTTGGGCTGTCAAGATAAGGAAAGACAAAACCGGATTTTAGAGGGTTATTGTGGTCTTTTCACTACGCAATTTGTTCAATTCGTTTTTGGTAATTAAGTTGGGGTCTCTACCGATGGGATTCAGTTTATGCTATTGAAAATTGAGTTAGGGTTTTGAAAGAAGAAAAAAGAGAGGAGAAAAGAGAAGAAGAAGCAAGGAATTGCCAAGTTCTTGAAGGATTGATTGTGGATTTCGTCAAGGGGTGATCCCTACGAGGTATGTGAAACTTTCATAGCGTTGGGTTCGTTCACCCACATGCCAAATGTGTTTAGTTCAGCGTGAATTCATCCTAAAAAGGTTGAAGTTTCATGTTCTTGATATATGTTCTTGAAATTGGCTTTAGTTCTTGATAGTTGATGGGATTGTTGAGTTCTTGATGGAATCACGTCCATTTTAGAGTAATGTTTGATTTGATTCTTATGTTCATGAACTGGGTATCTGAATCTAAAGAGAATTTGAGATAAGTAATCGAGTTTGGGTGAATTGGGGTTGGAAAATGAAGAAGGAAAAAATCGGGTGAATCTGGGTACCAGGTCCGCGTCGCGGACCTGTTCTTTAGAATTTGGGAATTCTTCTTCGTGTCGCGGAGAGGTCACGAACCGTTCTGCCTCAAAATTTATTTCACGACCAAATAATTAAATGCATCTCCGCGTCGCGGACTTGCTTCCAGAGAGTGATTTCTTGATCGTTTCTCATGTTTAACTATCTAAAAGCATTCCTAAACATCATGAGATATTTCCTATCACAAATTACGATCCTTGAATCCATAAATTCAAATTCAAGGAAAGTTAAGAGACAAGTCTAGAGAGTTCTTAGAGTCATTTCAAAAGTCTTTTGTAAACGTTTAACTTTGTTTTAAGACTTGAGTTTTGAGTTGAGTAAAGAGTAAAGATCAAAGTTCTTTTCTTCGAAAGAGTATATCGGGACTATGTATTCCCAAATAGTAAATGTTTTCACATTTAAACAAGAGAGGAAACACCGATTTCCAAGAGAGCCTTTGAGCTAGTTTTTGAGTAATTATCTCAAACCACATAAAGAGTTTTGTTTTTAAACATATGAGCTGAGTATATTTTGGAAGTAGTATTGAGCACCGATATGGGGACGATTTCACAATAACTCAAGTCTCCATAAACCATGTAGACAACGTGGGTAGAAAGGGTCATACTTTTTAGATGATTACTTAGTGCTTTTTAGCATAGACTAGTGGATCCGTTTAGTTGAGGCGTTCTATGTCATGGCAAGTTATAGGACAGTTCTGGCAGCATGGGCGAGACGCTGTATTATCATATTAGCTCATATTGATGGTTGTCGGTTAGAGAAACTCCTACATAATTATATTACTTTACTATATGAGTAACTTGAGTTGTTGTCCCTATTTAAATGCTTTATATAAACTGCAAATTTACTGTTGTTTTATTTTGTATTTGAGTTGAGTAAAGCTAAGGTAAGTGTTCTTTTCAGATTCATTTCATGCTTATGTCATGTTTAGTTTTCCCCTCGCATGCTCGTACATTCAATTTACTGATGCCATTTGGCCTGCATCATTTTATGATGCAGATACAAGTAACCAGGATCAGCATCCAGCGCCTCGTTCATCCAGTTGAGCACTCAGAGTCAGTTGGTGCGCCTCACTTTCGGAGGACCCCTTTTTACTTCTTTATAGTTATTTCATTAGGATGTTGTGGGTCTTGTTCCGACGTCTATCTCAGTTGTTAGAGGCTTCATAGACAGTTAGTAGTTCATTTTTCTTTACATTTTCATTCTTTTATGTCGAGACTTGAGTTTGCCTTATTGGCTAGTGAATGTTTCCTTTACAACATTCTAAGTATTTTCATGAGTTTATCAAGTTGATTTAAGTGCATTTGATTCATGTTGTTAATGATTTAAGTCTTCCGCTGAGTAGTAAGCCAGGCCAAGGGTTCGCTTGGGGCCAGCAACGATTCTCGAGTGCCAGCCACGTCTGAAGTGTAGGCTCGGGGCGTGACAAACTTTATATCAGAGCACAGAGTTTAAGAGTCCTAGGAATTCTATGAAGTCGTGTCTGTAGAGTCCTAGTTATCAGTGTGAAGCGAACCATATCTATAATTAGGAGGCTGCAACATTTTAGGAACTATCTCACTTCTTTCATACTCATTTCGTGCGATAGAGTTTATCTCTAAAAAGTTTCTTCTACTCCGTGTTTGCGCGTATCTTTCCGATCATGCCTCCACGAAGAGGTGTCCGAGGTCGTCCGGCTAGAAGGAATGTTGAGTAACAAGGGGTATCTAATGCACCTGAAGTGCAACCCCAAGGAGAGGTCACCAATGCTGAGTTCCGTGAAGCTATCCGGATGTTAAGTCAAGTTGTGACCAATCAAGTTGGACAGAGAGAGAATTGAGAGGAAGTGGCTGATACTTCTAGGGTCCGTGAATTCCTAAGGATGAATCCTCCAAGCTTCACAGTTTCAAGTGTCACTGAGGATCCGGAGAACTTTGTTGAAGAGCTTCAGAAAGTTTTTGAGATCATGCATATTGCCGATGCTGAGAGGGTGGAACTAGCTGAAAATCAGCTGAAGAGTGTTGCTAGGATATGGTTCGATCAATGGGGAAAAAATAGAGTTGAGGGTGCACCACTTGTCAATTGGGCTTCGTTTGAAGAGGCTTTCATGGGGCGTTTCTTTCCCCGTGAGCTAAGAGAAACAAAGGTAAGAGAATTCCTTACTCTTAAGCAGGAATCTATAAGTGTTCATGAGTACAGTCTGAAGTTCACACACCTTTCCCGCTATGCTCCGGAGATGGTTGCTGACATGAGGAGCAGGATGAGTTTATTTGTTGCTAGGTTGTCTCTTCTATCAAGCAAGGAAGGCAAGGAAGCTATGCTGATAGGGGATATGGACATAACAAGGCTAATGATCCATGTGAAACAGGTTGAGGAGGACAAGCTGAGGGATAAAGAAGATTTTAAGAATAAGAAGGCTAAGACATCAGGGAACGAGTCCGGGCAGCAAAAGAGTAATGTGAACCGGTCTTCCTTCCAACAGAAACAAAAGGGACCTGCTCCATCATCTGCTAGTGCACCTGCACCAAGAAACAAATGTGAGTACAATAGTTAGAATTACCAAAATTTCAGAGGTAGACCTACACATTCTCAAGGTAGTGTTGCACAAGGAGGTAATGAGACTCCTGCATGTGCTAAGTGTGGTAGGGGACACTCAGGGGTGTGTCGTGATGGCTCCACTGGTTGCTTCAAGTGTGGTTAGAGTGGTCATTTTATGAGAGAGTGTCCTGAGAACAGGCAGGGTAATGGTAATGGGGGAAATAGAGCCTAGTCTTCTTCAGTTGCTCCACCAGACAGTGTTGCATCTAGAGGAGCTACTTCAGGGGCAGACGGAGGATCAAACAGTCTTTATGTTATCCCTAGTCACCAACAGCAAGAGGATTCATCAGATGTTGTCACTGGTATGATCCAAGTCTTTAACTTTGATGTTTATGCTTTGCTAGATCCAGGAGCGAGTTTATCTTTTGTAACACCGTATGTTGCTATGAATTTTGATGTTCTTCCTGATCAACTTTGTGAGGCCTTTTGTGTTTCTATACCTGTTGGGGAGTCTATTCTAGCTGATAGAGTCTATCGTGATTATACCATTTTCGTCAATCACAAGAGCACCATGGCTGATTTAGTTGAGTTAGACATGGTTGATTTTGATGTTATTCTGGGTATGGACTGGCTTCATGTTTGTTAAACCTCCATTGATTGAAGAACTCGAGTTGTCAAGTTTCAGTTTCCTAATGAGCAAGTTATAGAGTGGAGTAGCAGTTCAGTAGTGCCTAAAGGTCATTTCATTTCGTATCTTAAGGCGAGAAAGTTAGTTTCCAAGGGGTGTGTCTATCACTTAGTCTGAGTTAATGACTCTAGTGTTGAGATACCTCATATTCAGTCAGTTCCAGTAGTAAAAAAGTTTCCAGAAGTCTTTCCAGATGATCTTCCCGGAGTCCCTCCTAAGAGAGAGATAGACTTCGGTATAGATATTCTTCCAGATACTCGTCATATATCTATTCCGCCATATAGAATGGCACCAGCTGAGTTGAAAGAGTTGCAAGAGAAGTTGAAAGATCTCCTAGAGAAATGTTTCATTCGACCAAGTGTCTCACCTTGGGGTGCTCCAGTCCTATTTGTGAGAAAGAAATATGGTTCTCTTAGAATGTTATTAGATTACCGTCAGTTGAACAAGGTTACTATTAAGAATAAGTATCCTCTTCCAAGAATCGATGATCTTTTCGATCAACTTCAGGGTGCTTCTTTTTTTTCTAAGATAGACCTCAGATCAGGCTACCATTAGTTGAAGGTAAGGGAATGTGATATTCCAATGACAGCATTCAGGACCCGTTATGGTCATTATGAGTTTCTGGTCATGTCGTTCGGTTTAACTAACGTACCAGCAGCATTCATGAACCTTATGAATAGAGTATTCAAGCCTTATTTAGATATGTTTGTTATCGTATTCATTGATGACATACTAATCTATTCGAGGAATGAGGAAGATCATGTTAGCCATCTCAGAATAATTCTCCAAACTCTAAAGGATAGGGAGTTGTATGCCAAGTTCTCTAAGTGTGAGTTTTTACTTGAGTCTGTGTCATTCTTAGGCCACATTGTTTCCGGTGATGGAATTAGAGTTGATACTCAGAAAATAGAGGCAGTTCAGAATTGGCCTAGACCCACATCTCCAACTGATATTAGGAGTTTCTTAGTTTGGCTGGATATTATAGAAGGATCGTAGAGGGGTTCTCATCTATTTCATCTCCTTTGACTAAGTTGACTCAGAAAACAGTGAAGTTTCAATGGTCTGAAGCTTGTGAGAAAAGCTTTCAGGAATTGAAAAAGAGATTGACTACTGCCCCAGTATTGACCTTACCAGAGGGTACGCAAGGCTTTGTTGTATATTGTGATGCGTCTAGAGTTGGTTTGGGTTATGTGTTAATGCAGAATGAAAAAGTTATAGCTTATGCCTCTAGACAGTTGAAAGTTCATGAGCAGAATTACCCAACTCATGATCTAGAGTTGGCTGCCGTCGTATTTACTTTGAAAATATGGTGTCACTATCTTTATGGTGTTCATGTAGATGTGTTCACCGATCACAAAAGTCTTCAGTATATGTTTAGTCAGAAAGAGCTTAATCTCAGACAGAGGAGATGGTTAGAGTTACTCAAGGATTATGATATGAGTACCCTCTATCACCTAGGTAAGGCTAATGTTGTTGTTGATGTCTTGAGCAGGTTGTCTATGGGTAGTACCACCCATATTGAGGAAGAAACGAGAGAGTTAGCGAAAGATGTGCACAGACTTGCACGATTAGGAGTTTGATTAATGGATTCCACAGAAGGAGGAGTAGTTGTGATGATTGGGGCTGAATCATCATTAGTGTCAGAAGGGAAAAAGAAGCAAGACCAAGATCCTATTTTGCTTGAATTGAAGGCAAATGTTCATAAGCAAAAAGTAATGGCTTTAGAACAAGGGGGAGATGGTGTATTGAGGTATCAAGGTAGATTGTGTGTACCAAGGGTGGATGAAATCCAACAGAGGATCATGGAGGAAGCTCATAGCTCCAGGTATTCTATCCATCCGGGTTCCACAAAGATGTATCGTGAGTTGAGAGAAGTATATTGGTGGAATAGTATGAAGAAAGATATTGCTCAATTTGTTGCTAAATGCCCGAATTGCCAACAAGTTAAAGTAGAGCACCAAAGGCCCGGTGGTATGGCTCAGAGTATAGAACTTCCGGAGTGGAAGTGGGAGACGATCAATATGGATTTCATCACAGGTTTACCAAGGTCTCGCAGGCAACATGTATCTAGTTGGGTGTTTGAGCTAGATGTTACACACTTAGCCTTCTAAGAGTAGTCTCATTCGAGGATGAATGTTTCCAAGGGGGAGATATTGTAAGACCCCGCTATTCGAAAGAACTAGAAAGAACTAGAAGTAGAAGGAAACCATTTTTGGAAATAATCAAATTTGGAAAGATTGACAAAGTTAAGCTAAGTATGAGTTTTGGGTCAACTTAAAACGACAATCACTCCTAGCTCAGGATGAGCTAGGTGTGCTACAAGATGCCGTAGGAAAGATCTTTGAATTATCTTTCCAACGCCGCTGAGTTTGCATGATTTTTAGTTTGTATGAGGGAGATATGCCCATTTAAATTTGGGTTGTCTAGATAAGGAAAGTGAAAACTGGATTTTAGAGGGGTATTGTGGTCTTTTCACTACCCAATTTATTAAATTCATTTTTTGTAATGAAGTTGGGGTCTCTAATGATGGGATTCAGTTTAAGCTATTGAAAATTGAGTTAGGGTTTTGAGAGAAGAGAAAAGGGAGGAGAAAAGAGAAGAAGAAGCAAGAAATTGCCAAGTTCTTGAAGGATTGCTTGTGGATTTCGTCAAGGGGTGATCCCTACAAGGTATGTGAAACTTTCATAGCGTTGGGTTCGTTCACCCACACGCCAAACATGTTTAGTACAACGTGAATTTTTCCTAAAAAGGTTGAAGTTTGATGTTCTTGATATATGTTCTTGAAATTGGCTTTCGTTCTTGATAGTTGATGGGATTGTTGAGTTCTTGATGGAATCGCGTCGATTTTAGAGTAATATTTGATTTGATTTTTATGGTCATGAACTGGGTATCTGAATCTAAAGAGAATTTGAGATAAGTAGTCGAGTTTAGGTGAATTGGGGTTGAAAAATGAAGAAGGAAAAAATTGGGCAAATCTAGGTACCAGGTCCGAGACGCGGACTTGTTCCTCAGAATTGGTGAATTATTCTTCGCGGAGCGGAGCGGTCACGGACTGTTCTGCCTCAAAATTTATTTCGCGACCAAATAATTAAATGCATCTCCACGTCGCTGACTTACTTCCAGACAGTGATTTCCTAATCGTTTCTCATGTTTAACTATCTAGAAGCACTCCTAAACATCATTAGATCTTTCCTGTCACAAATTACGATCCTTGAATCCATAAATTCAAATTCAAGGAAAGTTAAGAGCCAAGTCTAGAGAGTTGTTAGACTCATTTCGAAAGTCTTTTGCAAACGTTTAACTTTGTTTTAAGACTTAAGTTTTGAGTTGAGTAAAGAGTAAAGAGTAAAGATCAAAGTTCTTTTCTTCAAAAGAGTATATCGGACTATGTCTTCCTAAAAGAGTAAATGTTTTCACATTTAAACAAGAAAGGAAACACCGATATCCAAGAGAGCCTTTGAGCTAGTTTTTGAGTAATTATCTCAAACCACATAAAGAGTTTTGTTTTTAAACATATGAGCTGAGTATATTTTGGGAGTAGTATTGAGCGCCGATATGGGGACGAGTTCACAATAACTCAAGTCTCGATAAACCATGTAGCCAATGTGGGTAGAAAGGGTCATACTTTTTAGATGATTCCTTAGTGATTTTTAGCATAGACTAGTGGATCCACTTAGTTGAGGCGTTCTATATCATGGCAAGTTATAGGACAGTTCTGGCTGCGTGGGTGAGACGTTGTATCATCACATTAGCTCATGTTGATGGTTTTCGGTTAGAGAAACTCCCACATAATTATATTACTTTACTATATGAATAACTTGAGTTGTTCTCCCTGTTTAAATGCTTTATATAAACTGCACCTTTACTGTTGTTTTATTTTGCATTTGAGTTGAGTATCCATGAGTTGAGTAAAGCTAAGGTAAGTGTTCATTTCAGATTCATTTCAAGCTTATGTCGTGTTTAGTTTTTTCCCCTCGCATGCTCGTACATTCAATGTACTAATGCCATTTGGCCTGCATCATTTTATGATGCAGATACAGGTAACCAGGATCAGCATCCAGCGCCTCGTTGATCCAATTGAGCTCTTAGAGTCAGTTGGTGAGCCTCCTTGCTTTCGGAGGACCCCTTTTTACTGCTTTATAGATATTTCATTAGGATGTCGTGGGTCTTGTCCCGACGTCCATCTTAGTTGTTAGAGGCTTCATAAACAGTTAGTAGTTCATTTGTCTTTACATTTTCATTCTGTTATGTCGAGACTTGAGTTTGCCTTATTGGCTAGTGAATGTTTTCTTTACAATATTCTAAGTATTTTCATGAGTTTATCAAGTTTAGTTAAGTTCATTTGATTCATGTGGTTAATGCTTTAAGTCTTCCGCTGAGTAGTAAGCCAGGCCAAGGGTTCGTTGGGGGCCAGCAATGGTTCTCGAGTGCCAGCCACGTCCGGGGTGTAGGCTCGGGGCGTGACAAATTATTTGTGGGATGTGCTATATTTGATAGCATACAACAACAAAAATCTGATAACTAATACGGAACCAATGGTGAAATTTGTTAAAAGAACCAAACTGATTATTCTCTTACTTGCCACAATTAGTATATTAATTAGATTGTTTTATCTTAGGCACAAACATTTTGTATGTTATTACACTCTTCCTAGAATATTAGTATAGAAAAAAATAGTGAACTTCTTTTATTTCAAGTTGACTAATTTTCCATATTTCTTCCTTCTCTTATTTTTGGGCATAATAAGAGATCAAGTTTTTTTGAAACTAACAGAAGCCCAAAATACACTATAGCAAAAATAATTTTTATTGGCAAAAAATATGTACATTAACGAAGAGTGTTTGAGCCTTTACTGACATTAATTAATTTTCATTAGATTCAATGTCGCTATAGACTTTAGGGACATTTATAGTGAGTAATTATTGCCTCTGAAAATTGCATATTTAGCGGCAATTAAGCTATTAATTATCATTAAAGATCATTTTTGTTGTAGTGATAACTCTTTTTTTTGGCTTCTTTCAATTAAATTTGTGAACTTTAAACTTAGATACAGCCCGAAATACTATCTTTGAAAATATGTTAAGGAACATGCCTTTTTCTTCTTGATTGTTAGGAAAAGCAAGGTCGTCCTTATTATTATTTGTGGATATTTGTGAATTCAAGGACTCACAAAATTATGCTATGAGATTTTAATATGTTATATATCAAAATTTTGGTTTAGAATATCCAGTTATGAACAATTCCATTCAGATGTCACCTACTGCTTGGTTGATCATTGCATTAATTCTTTGTAATTGCATACTATAATCATAAAAATAACTTTGGTTCAATTCCAAATAAGTTGGGGCCGGTGATATGAAACCTAAGCGATAGTAATGACTATTCTGAGACAATGAGGAAAAATCTTTATGATACTAACAATTTTAGTGTCATTTTCAACATATACATGATACAACATACTATAATAAAAAAAAGATTGATGGAAGTTCATAAGAAAGGAGCCGAAGGTCATTCATTTGAATTTAGTGCATTATGTTCTTGTATGGAAGTGATGTATCACTATACTTCGGAGTGTTGTTGTTCGAGGATTTTTTGTCTCTTCTTTAACGTATGGTGTTGTTCTTTATAACTTCTTGAAATTTGGAAAAGTTTGTTACTTTTGACCAACTATTTACATGAAGATTTTCTTAGACATCTTTCTTATACTTAAAATCTATCTATGACTCTTATTATAACAAAAATAAAAATTATAAAAATACAGCACTTTAAAATTTCGGAGGAACGCTTTGCCTGAAGATAAAATGTTCTTCACAATGTAGTGTATGTATTTAAAATATATATATATATATATATATATATATATATATATATATATATATAGATATATTGATTTAGTATCAGTTAAGTGAAATTATCCAACTTAATGATACCAATACAGTATATGATACTGATTTAGAATCAGTTATGCAAAAATTATCAGCCTTAATGAATAAGGGGTATGGGCTGTAAATTTTTTTTGAGAGAATGTGTATTTCTTGAATTACTTTGAATTGGGGTATGAACATGTAATTATTTTGAGTTTTGTGACCCATTTATGTAGTTTTTTCAATAATAAATATGGTAGGAATGTTGTGTAATTAGATAGTCTCTCCCTTTTTATTTGATAAATTTGTTATGTTTAGGGTAAACAACCAAAATGAACACTTTTTGTTATTAAGAACGATTTCGATCAAGTAAAATATATGAAAAAGTATAAGAAATGACCATTCGATTATTTCCAATACCAAAATTTTAGTCAAATTTTCAAAATTACTAAAATTATCCAAAACTTCTTCTTCTGCCTTCCCATTTTGCCATTAATGACTTCTTTTCCTTCCTTCCCATTTTGTCATTAATGACTTCTTTTCCTTCTTTGTTCTTCCTCCTTAGGGATGGAAATGAGGCAGAGCGGGGTGGATTTAAGGCTATACGAAGCGGGACAACTAGAATTTAAGATTGTGTGGGGCGGGTGGGATGTGGGGCGGGTTGAAGTGAGTTCTTTTTTTAAATTAATGTGGTGCAGGGCGGGGTGCAGGTATATTTGATTTTATATGGGTTCAAACTTAATTTCAACTTTTTACATGTTATAAGAGTGATATAGCATTATTTATTAAGATAATTTCATTAAAGCTACTAAAATATTCAAGATAGTAAATGAAAATGGTTCAATAAAAAATAATACAATATTTTACATGTTTCTCAATTGACCTCTAAAAAATAAAATTTTAAGTCACTATCCAATGAAATTAATACAACTTAATGAAAAAATGAATTTATTTTTATGAATTTTATTTTTAGTATCAAACTTAACTAGAAAAAGAAAATATTTAAAAAATAATGCGACGGGGTAGGGCCGGTTGAAAATGAAAAAAAGTTGTTATGCGGGCGGGGCGAATTAAAAATTTTGCGGGTTAAGCTCAACCAACCCCGCCCCGCACCGCCCATTACCATCCCTACTCCTCCTCCTTCTTTTTCTTCCGCATCGTCTTTCCTTTTTCTTTTTTTCTTTAAAATATGATGTACCACAAACTTGAATCGTTTCAAGTGAATTATATATCAAAAGACTCTAAATATCGAGAGAATTTCATGTTTAAATTTTGGTACTATTTAGAGGTGATTTCGAGATTGAATAATCAAGGTATACTTCATGTATAGTCAATGTATACTTCATATATAATTAAGTTATATTTAGTTTTTTGAGTATATCGTCATGTATAGATACGCTATATTAAATAGTCAGTACTCATTACATACTTTATATGACTTTTAAAAAACTATATTATACATATAGTCAATTTATACTTTCAATGATTTTTAATTATATGATTATATTTGTTATAAACTAATTACTAATTTATTATATATAATTGAAACTATTCCTAAAATATAACATAAAAATAAAACATTACTCTTAAATTAAGTGCCATTTTAGTCCTTTTCTCAAAAAGTCTCACATAAAGACAAAGAAATTAACTCATATCCTACTCACAATCTTCAGTTACTTAGTGCCAAAAAATATTTGAAGAAGAAAAAGCCGTCATTGGAGGGTTAAGATCACGATCGTTTCCTTCTTTGTTAAGCTACTTTGCTTCATCAACCTCCGATTTCAATTGCATATTCCTACCTGTTGCTGAATTTGATGGATTCCTGTAAGTTTTTTTACTCACCGACATTACTTGTTTATCTGTTAAACGTTGCTCTTTTTTTGAAAAAAAAATGATAAAACTAAACACATTTGAGATGTGGATGAAATTTTGATATTTTTTTCCGGTGAATTGATCGGTAGGAGGACCTTTTTTTTTTTTAGTTTTCATTCTGTTCAGAGTCGAACATACGGGATGAAAAAAAGAATATTTTTTTTCTGTTTGTTTTTGTATCCTGAATTATGTTTTGATGAAACTACGGTTAGGGTTTTTTTGTGTGAAGGAATGCATGCGTTTGCTAATAGATTTTATGTATAAGACAGTTGTCCATTAAAATTGAGAGAATTGGAAAAAAAAGGTACTTTTTTCACTCCAAATCAATCGCTAAAACTCAAAAACAACTCCAATGTATATTCACAACCAAACACAACTCCGATTTTCAATCATCAGTATTCACTTTTTGATAGTGAATAATGATGATTGAAAATTGGAGTTGTGTTTGGTTGTGAATATAAATTAGAATTGTTTTTGAGTTTTTGCGAGTGATTTGGACTGAAAAAAGTGAAAAAATAGTTTTTTATGTTTGTCAAATTCATGAAAATTTTGGGAATTTTATAGCCAATCGTGTTTGTTTTTTGGAGTCTTTTCTTCCTCTGTCATTGATATAACTCCAGAAAATGGTCTTAGCGTGAACAGGTATTTTCTGAGTGTCGTGGGGTGAAGGTATGTTGTGAATTGGGGGTTTCAAACTCTTAATTTAGCTCTCTGTTTCTGTGCAAGCCGCCAAGGCAGGATTTTCATGCCAGGGGGGCCGCTGTAGCGGGGTGAGGACCGCTGTGACGGGGAAAACGCGACTTAAAGTCGTAAATAAACCCCAAAAACATTTTATTCTGCAATTTTTGACTTTGAGAGCTAAGGAATGAACCCAGGTGTTTTCTTGAAAGTTTTTGACCATTCTTGAGGCTAAAGGTAAGGTTTTCACTCCCCGAATCCATTTTTCGATCCGTAGAACTTAGTTTCTTAGGTAAGTATTGATGGGGGAGGGTTTTGATTTGGGATTTATGGTGGAAGAAACCCTAAACTGGGTATGGGGATCAAGGGTTTGACCTAGGGTTACTTTATTGATTATTATCCGGGCATTTAGGTCCTTTTTATGGATCCTCGCATTATTATTATTGTTTGTAGACCAAGAACAAGCAGAAAGAATCCGGAAGGGAAAGAATAAAGTTTCTTAGGGGATTCAAGCTTTGTTCGACGTAGGTGATGGTTGTGATTTCATGTTTGTGTGATATATGTTAGTAATTGCTTCATTGTATTGCATGTATGTATGCGAATGTTGCATTATTGATTACACCTGATGTAAATGAGTATGAATGAAAAACTATATGCCATGAATCACCTCTTGATTGTATGATTATGAGAATGTACATTGTGATTGTGATTGTGGTATGTTGATTGGATCGGGTGTCACCATCCGACACACTAACTGGGATCAGATGTCACGTACCAACATACAAATTGGATCGAATGTCACGTACCGACATATAAATATGAACGGGTGTCACGATCCGACACACTAACTTGGAATGGGTGCCACGATTCGGTACACTAACTGTTTGGGTATGGGTTCCATGAGAGGACCAATGACTTGTTATACATATGCGTATTGTTGAGAAGGTGGAATTGTACATTGATCCTAAAATGATATTGATATTGTATATGTTTGGTGTATGCATGTTTATGATGTTGTAATGACTTGCTTATATTGCACTTAGTGGGATAGCCGCGTGATCCTACCAGTACACGGTGGTTGTGTACTGACACTACACTTGCTCGTTCTTTATTGAGTACAGGGCATCTTCAGGCTGCTATTGATAGACCTCAGCTAGGAGATCACTGATCGAGACCTGATTTCAAAGGTGAGCCCGTTCTTTCAGGCTGCCATGTAGTCCTTCCTATTGTTTAGTCCATTTTCTTCGGACTTAGACTATTTAGATATTTCTTATGTTAGTTGGGGTTGTACCCCTTTTTCTTAGGCTTGTTGCCCTTAGATGTTTTTATACAATAACTTTCAGGTTGTAGGGGTTATTTTTCCGCATTAGTTGTTAGATGTTAGTTGAACTTCTCGAATTTATGGGGACTCCGTATTAATTATATAGTTATTTAAACCTGCTTCCGTAACTTTAAATCCCTAGAATTTTGGTTAAATTGCTTAGTTGGGCTGTAGTAATGGTTCTCCCACCGGAGGGTTAGTGTGGGTGCCAATCAGGATGGTCTGGGTCGTGACAAAATTTGTATCAGAGCCCTAGGTTCGTTGATCTCATTGTACCAGAACGAATCTAGTAGAGTCTTGTGGAATGGTACAGAGACGTCTGTACTTTTCTTCGAGAGGCTATGGGACTTTAGGAAATCTCTTTGTTTCTACTCCTTTCGTGGTATTACTTGAATCCAATTGGTATTTGGGTGATACAAATTGGTATCTTTCCTCCTTGACTCTATGGTCCGAACTAGAGCAACAAAAGTGGTAACACCATCACTAGCAAGAGAGGATGTGTATAGACTATCGACAGTTGAATAGGGACACCATTCTGACAAGTATCCACTGCCTCGGATTGATTGTCTTTTTGACCAGTTGCAGGGTGAATCCATTTTCTCTAAGATTGATCTAAGGTCTGGCTATCATCAGTTAAAGATTAGTCTTGAGGATATACCAAAAATGACATTTAGAACCCGCTATGGGCACTACGAGTTTCTAGTTATGTCGTTTGGATTGACAAAAGCGTCTGCAGCTTTCATGAGTTTGATAAATGGGGTGTTCAAAAACATTTCTTGATTCATTTGTTATAGTATTTATTGATGACATTTTGGTTTATTTGAAAAGTGAGGAAGAGCACGCCGACCATCTTCGAATTGTTCTGCGTGTTCTTGGGAGACAAAAATTGTATGCTGAATTTCTTAAGTGTGAGTTTGGTTGACTTCGGTTGCCTTTTTGGGGCATGTAGTTTCAAGGGAAGGGGTAATGGTAGATCCCCAAAAGATTGAAGCAGTCAGAAATTGGGTCCAACCTAGTTCTGTGATTGAAATTAGGAGTTTTGTGGGGCTTTCTAGCTACTATCATCATTTGTGAAGGGATTAAGGTCAGATTTGCAGATTCTAGCTTATAGGTGACAAAATTCAAGAAGTTTTGGTAAGGGACGGCTAGATAATGAACACCATTACTTTGGAAAATGCATTTAGTATTGTTGTCATAACATGTATGGGTTGTTTAGCGAATGATGAAATTAAGTTATGCTAATTGAGGTTAGAAGCTATACTATGATTTCATGGATTGATTGTATATCAAAGACGGTCAGGATACGACTGGTCCAATAGAAGCGATGTATATTGGGTTAAGTTATTAAGTGTGTTAAAATTATGGAGAACCTGGGCATATGAGGAGGAAATCAGCGAGGCCATGGAGGCCGGGGAAATGGTAATGCAGGTAGAGGAGTAGTGCAGCCAGGCAAGGAGGTCGCCCATCAAGATGACAGAGCTCAGTTTTATGCCTTTCCGGGCAAGACCGAGGCTGATGTGTCTGATGCAGTGGTCACAGTTACTATGATTGTTTGTAACCAGATGACTAATGTGTTGTTTGATCCGGTTCTACTTATGCATACGTGTCAGTTCAGTTTGTCTTGGGATTTGATGCGGTTTGTGATGTGCTTGATGCCCCCATCCATGTTTCTACCCCAGTTGAAGAGTCAGTCATAGTCACCCATGTATATCGTGTTTGTCCTATTGTGCTTATGGATTTTTAGACTTGGGTTGATTTGGTTATGCTGGATATGACTACTTGATATAATCTTAGGCATGACTTGGTTGTCCCCCTATTATGTTGTGCTTAATGGTAATGCTAAGTTGGTAACTCTAGAGATCCCCGGTAGTGAAAGGTTAGAGTGGGAAGGGGTGTACAAGCCTAAGCCAGCTAAGGTCATATCTTTCGTGCGGGGTAGGAAACTGGTGGGGCAGGTGTGTTTGGCGTAATTGGCTCACATTCGGGATGTTGAGGTCGAATCTCTCTCTATTGAGTCTATTCCTGTGGTGTCAGAATTTAGAGAAGTGTTTCCTACCGATTTGCCTGGTATGCCTCCGGATAGATTTATAGATTTCTGCATTGACTTGGAAACTGGCACTCGCCCATCTTCATTTCTCCTTATCGCATGGCTCTGGAAGAATTGAGAGAGCTTAAAGTTTAAATCCAGGAGCTTCTTGATAAAGGTTGCATCCATCCTAGTGTTTCCCCGTGGGGTGCTCCTGTCTTGTTTGTTAAAAGAAGGATGGTGGTATGAGGACCAGTGATTTTATCTTAAGCCATAAAGGAGTTGATTGTTACCGGAATGACAAGGTTATGGAAAAAAAAAAGTCCCAATGAGTATACTTGGGTAAGGGCAATTGAAGTAATTTAGTAAGAAAATGCATATACAAATTGGGTTAGTCCTTTGAATTTAATGGGTATACCTGAGTTTGAGGTGTCACGTCGATGAAAAGGTTGACTTCATAGCGATAGCCAGGGCTAACTGAGCATAATGGTAATACGAGTTCGTGATGGATTGTGAGGGGATGCAACTATATAATAAGATTGTTGGTTGAGCGAATTTTGTATAGTAATTACGACTTGCGAGTATCTAAGGTTGTAGTTTTCTAATATTTGGTGAGTAACGTGGTTGTATGGTAAGTTTTAAGAGAATGTTGGACACCACTCGAATAGAATTTAAAAGAGCTAGAATTATAATGACAAAAAAATAATGGGATGTAGTACAGCCTTTAGAGAGAGGCGAGAGCAAAAAGATTTTATGTGATTGCAAAAGCTGAAGAAATATCTTTAAAAGAGTAGATAATTGGATTCCGAGACACGTGATTTCATTCGTTTGTTCTGGCTATGGTATTAGTGTCACGGGTCCGTCAAATTGGTTAAAAACTATTAAAAAAGACTTGAGAAAAGAGTGTATAGAAACTAGCTCGAGTGTGATGATAAGTGTTTTTGTTTGTTTTTGAGTTTAGTAATGAGTGCGATTGAATTGTTAGTGAAAGATATTGTAAGATCGATGGAGATACGATCAATGATAAGCGAAGATCCATGAATTCATAAAAATCTTCAAGGTATAAGCTATTGTTGATAGATAAGTGGATTGTGTTATACGGTTGAATTTACAATTCAAATGTTTCATTGTAATTCTACATTCGTGGTGATATATTTTGTCAAGGTATGAATTTGTAAGGTGAGAAATGATCAATTGTATCAGATATTGAACCTTTGAAAGGATTTACTCTTGGTTTGAGTCATAAAGTCTATTACTTTTGATTGTTAAAGTAGCTAAGAAAGGTTTTCATTTAAAAAATATTGGTTTAGAGTAAGGTAAATGGTCGGACTGGTTATGATGGTTCTTAGTATTGAGAGTGTGGGCTTCAGTGGAAGGATGTGAAGAGTATGTGGAGTCAAGTGAATGGAAATGGCTGGTATCGATTCTTCAGAGGAAAACCTTTCGTGTTATTCGATAAATTCTTATGTGACCATCTATTTCATTTTGTACATGGTAGTGAGTGTGATTCCCTAGCTATGCTCACCCGTTTTTTCATTTTTGTGGGTAGATCTCTAGTGGTGGATAAGGTGTACCGATCCTGCGATGTTCTCTTAGTTGAGTGGGATGATTTGGAAAGATGTTGTTATTTCAGATGACTTATGTGGTGTTGTCTTGGAGTTGTTAAAGTATTTAAGTGGTTTTACATGTACCACCTTGCTTATGAGAGTTTATAGAAGAGCTACCATGCGTATTTATGGTTGTCCGACAATCTTAATATTTATCTAGTCGTCGAGGTCATGTATCGATTATGTGTGGTTGAATGTGGGGATCATTGGGTCCAATTCTACTGTTCTTAAGAGGTAATCTACAATTACTAAATCTAACATTTCTATAGTGTTGTTTGAGGGTTTGTATGCGTGGACATATCCCTCGATGAGTATCTGATGTCTAAAGTTCAAATTTTTATAACTTAATCTCATGGAAAATTATGTTGTGAAAAGGAGATGTTGATAAGAACAATGATTGTTTGAGTATTATGAGTGTGTGTTGGTTGGTTCAGGTCCACCTCTAATTGTAGAGAGCATTGATTTAGAATTTTATCATGGTTATGTGAGAAAGGATTCGTCCTGATGTTTGTGTCAAAGTCCTTGATAACATGTTGCAGACATCTGTACGATCAACTTTGGTGGTTATTGGGAATAGCTTTGTTGTTAGTTAAGTGTACATTCAACAATAATTATCACTCGAGTATTGTGATGACTTCATTGAGGCATTGTATGGAAGGAGGTGTAGGTATTCAATTGGTTGGTTTGAGGACGGAGATTATATCATAAAGTGAGACTCAGTTTTGTTAAACAAGACCTTATTTATGAGGAAGAACAGATTGAAATTCTTGATCGCGATATCCGGAAGCTAAGGATATGCGAGACAAGTATCCTCAGTTATTCAACGATTCAAGGTCTACTCTACCCAAACTTTAAGCCAGTCTTTCCTAGTTGATCACTCAGGGATGAGTGATGGGTAAATTGGTATATATTGTAACGACCTGATTTCGTCGTTAGGGTAAAACCAATGGAGAAAGAATTGGGGTCGGAAAACTTTTTGGTAGTAACTTGGAATTTCCTAACCTAGTCCAGATTTGGATGAAATCGGAGTCAATGAGGTCTAGGTAAATCTGGTAACGAATGTGGGATCTAATTAAGAATTTGATCACATGAGTAGATAGCTAAGACGTTAAGGAACCCGTACGACTTTACTGAATTGAATTCGGGCGAGTAGAACTCCCGAAAATGGTCGTAGCGTGAACGGGTATTTTTTGAGTGTCGTGGGTTGAAGGTGTGTTGTGAATTGGGGGTTTGGAACTCTTAATTTAGCTCTTTGTTTCCGTGCAAGCCGCCAAGGCGGGATTTTCCCGCCGGGGGGGGGGGGGTGTTGTAGCAGGGTGAGGACCGCTGTGGCGGGGCAGACGTGACTTTAAGTCGGAAATAAATCCCAAAAACGTTTTATTCTACAATTTTCAACTTTGAGAGCTAAGGAAAGAACCCAGGTGGTTTCTTGACAGTTTTTCACCATTCTTGAGGCTAAAGGTAAGGTTTTCACTCCCCGAATCCATTTTTCGAACCGTAGAACTTAGTTTCTTGGGTAATTATAGATGAGGGAGGGTTTTGATTTGAAATTTATGGTGGAAGAAACCCTAAATTGGGTATGGGGATCAAGGGTTCGACCTAGGGTTACTTTATTGATTATAATCCGGATATTTATGTCTTCTTTATTGATCCTTGCATTATTATTATTGTTTGTAGACCAAGAACAAGTGGAAAGAATCCGGAAGGGGAAGAATCAAGTTTCTTAGGGGATTCAAGCTTTGTTCAAGGTAGGTGATGGTTGTGATTTCATATTTGTGTAATATATGTTAGTAATTTATTCATTGTATTGCATGTATGTATGCGAATGTTGTATTATTGATGACACCTAATGTAAATGAGTATGAATGAATAACTATTTGCCATGAATCACCTCTTGATTGTATGATTATGAGAATGTACATTGTGATTTTGATTGTGGTATGTTGATTGGATCGGGTGTCACGATCCGACACACTAACTGGGATCGGATGTCACGTACCGACATACCTATTTGATCGGATGTCACGTACCGACATAAAAATTGGAACGGGTGCCACGATCTGACACACTAACTTGGAACGGGTGGCACGATCCGATACACTAACTGTTTGGGTATGGGTTCCATGAGAGGACCAATGACTTGTTATACATATGCGTATTGTTGAGAAGGTGGAATTGTACATTGATCCTAAAATGATATTGATATTGTATATGTTTGGTGTATGCATTTTTATGATGCTGTAATGACTTGCTTATATTGCACTTAGTGGGATAGCCGTGTAATCCTACCAGTACACTGTGGTTGTGTACTGATACAGCACTTTCTCGTTCTTTGTTGAGTAAAGGGCATCTTCAGACGGCTATTGATAGACCTCAGCTAGGAGATCAGTGATCGAGACAAGATTTCAAGGGTGAGCCAGTTCTTTCAGGCTGCCATGGAGTCCTTCCTATTGTTTAGTCCATTTTCTTTGGACATAGACTGTTTAGATATTTCTTATGTTAGTTGGGGTTGTACCCCTTTTTCTTAGACTTGTTGCCCTTAGATGTTTTGGTCCAATGACTTTCAGGTTCTAGGGGCTTTTTTTCCGCGTTAGTTGTTAGATGTTAGTTGAACTTCCGGAGTTTAAGAGGACTTTGGATTAATTATATAGGTATTTAAACCTGCTTCCGTAGCTTTAAATACCTAGTATTTACTTTAAATTGCGTAGTTGGGTTGTAGTAATGGTTCTCCCACCAGAGGGTTAGTGTGGGTGCCAATCACGACGGTCTGGGTCATGACAGGAGATGAGTATTAGAATGCTGAAATTTGATACATATGATATGTTTCATGTCACTAGTTGTCAGAATGGATAACGGTGATGTAGATATGTTGGATGCTGAAAAGAATGTCCCTGCTAGTGATGTCCTTGTGTCCAATGAGTCACTGATCTAGTACGAAAACGGTGTTAAGACTGCCAAAAGCAATGCTGAGAATAAGACAGATGATTAGAGTGATTCAAAGGGAGAGGACTTGAAGAATGCTAGAAGTAAGATAGAGGACCAACTCAACTCTAAGAGTCATCCAGAGGCACACGGCAATGTGGGGCTAGAGAACAAAACACCTACTATTGATGCTGGAATGGATGAAATGGTAAGTGGCTACGTGAAGGTGACTGATGTACATAATATTGATAAAGGAGAAGTGAATGAAGTTCACCAGAGTGAGAAAATGATCTATGAGGTCAATCAGGATGGTAATGATTTGACGGTCGCTAGACATGAGGACCCTCAAATGGAAGCAAACCCTACAACTGTTACCATTGATAGTGATGCTAGGTCATGCGAGTTTCCAAAAGTGAACTCGAAGTTACTGATTCTTCTATTGGAAAAACGCCAGAACCAGCTAGTCCAATGTTTCTGATCAATCTTTCAACTGCAAATGCTGGATAGCATAGTGGGGAAGCATCTGAGAATATTTCTGCAATGGTACATACTTTGATATACCCTTCGGGGCTGATTGATCTACAGATGTGGTTATAATTGCTTCACTGTTTCAAAATGATAATTTGTTTTCAAATTTTAGATGGCTGATGGTGAGGATGATGAAGGCTCCCTAGGGGATCAAGCTGCATTTTTAGGAAAACTAGGAACATTTTACCGGGAGAAGGCGATGGAATTTAAACCACCTAAGTTTTATGGTTATCAGCTTAATTGCCTAAGGTAAGTGTATCATGGTTTTATCATTGAGCCTTTTTATTTTCATCTTGTTCCTGGTGCATATTAGATCTTGTCATGTTCTTCGTGCTAGGTTATGGAGATCTGTGATCAGATTAGGTGGTTATGATCGGGTAAGCCTTTTATTCTGCACTTGTATTTGATCAGTTCTCATTTATACTGCAACAGTTATAGATTTTATCAGGTTGTTGTACAGTCGATGTGACTGAGTCTTGATTATAATGTAAGGTGAGATTTTATACTATTTGGACTTTGTATAGGTTATTATGTTTTCCTTTTCACGTCTGCTTTGCAAATTAATGTTTTTAAAAAAAAATGAATCTGAATTTACTTTTTAATTTTTCCTGAGACTTTTTCGCTTAATGTTGGTTCATGTTGTGCAATCCTTTTCTTCTATTCTTTATTTTGTCTTCTCTTCCTATTTTGTTGCGCTCATGTTCCTTGGATCATTTCAGTTATTAATTCTCATGGTCTCTTAATAGGTTTCTCAAGCATTTTCTTCAATTAATGGTGGCAAGGCCTGATTGGCGTATGGCGTATATCATCTTAGTAGCTTTCAGTGCTTAATTCCAGTTGAATATACCATATAATTTATTTAATTTAGCTGAAAGTAAAATCTGATTGGCGTATGGTGGAAAGGCTTGATTTTCGATTGAGTTAATTTAATCCAATTCCAATTATAGTTTTAAGGAATCCTTCTAAAATGAATTGTGGAGATATTTTACTATATTAATTGAATCAAGATCTGCAGAGGATATTAGCCACTTTCTCAAAATGTCCCCAGCTAATCAGAAGCAGTCGGTCAACAATTAACTGTGCTAAGTCGAGGAATTGTGTTTGGATTAACCATTATTTTATGTGGTGATTTTTGTTAAAGGCTTTTTGTTGCTTGTTCACATAACAGTGTGTAAAGCATCCCTGGAGGGCTATGTTTCTCTTTCAAAATATCACAGTGTGAACCTCGAGTTGTTAGAGAGGGTATTCTTAATTTATTTATTGATTTATTTTGTAGGTCACATCACGTAGCTAATCTACGGGTCTGATTCTTTTTTGTGGGTCAAAAGCACGTGGAAATATTTATTTTTATGCTAAGTGGAATGAGGATCATGGTCTGGAACCTAGGACCTCTCCTTGGTGAAACGTATCAACCAAATCACCTGAATGTTTAAGCTATCAGGGCAAGAAGAGTTCTATTTATATATTTTAGATCTGTAATACAGGAAAAGGAGATATGCTGGCTATATTGTATACTCTTCACAGGGTTAAAATTTTAAGAAATAAAAAATGTAGCTCTGTACTCCATAGTATAATTAAAAAAATCCAAGCGGTGGTTGTGTATTTTCTTCTGTTACTAGGTTGATAAATTAATGATGCAATATACTATGAGTCTTTGAGCTGAATTTTATGTTATTCCCACGTACTTTTGATGGTGAACTATTAAGCTACTTTATCTCTGTAGGTAACTAGATACAAGTTATGGCGGCAAGTGGGAGACTCCTTTAATCCCCCCAAGTGAGCATTTTGTTGGGCCTGGTTATTTCTGTTTTTCTGGCAACTTGATATGAATATTTCTCCTTTACTCGTCAAACATCAACTTCCCCAATATATACTATGTAAGGGAGATGTTGTATGTCATTGTTTTACTGATGATGTGCCAAGATTTTGTAATTTATTTCTGTTGTTTTGGATATGAAATGTTACGATATATTTTGGGTACATTTGAGAGAAATAAGCTGCTTAGTTGCTAGAACAGTATATCAGAAGGTGGTAGAAGAACAATTGTTCATGAACTGTATAAAACCTTAATAAGTATTCCCGTTGTTTCAATTTGTTTGTCTGGTTTTGACTTGACATAGAGTTTAAGAAAGTAAATAATTTTTTTGAATCTTGTAGCCTTGGATCAAAATAGCACTTGGTCCAGTTATTTTACTTAAAATTATAACAATTTTTTCGAAATATAGAATTATTTGAATTAGGGAGAAACTCCATGAAAGGAAAATTAATGATTCATATAAATCCCTTAGTGGGAAATGTCCCAAAGAAATCCAACGAGTAACTAATAATCTTGTTATATAGACAAGAGTAACTATTGTCTTTTTCTGATTAATCGTATATTTTTACGATTTCATCGACTAAAAAGGTTATCAAATGAATGGTAGTTACCATAAAGATATGGCACCTGGACGCAAGTCAACCCCAAAAGTTAGCTCATGAGCGGAACGTCCAAGTCCATAAAAAGAGTCCAATTTCTCATCCCTCTTCCGATGTGGGATTTCTTAACATTCTCCCGTATGCCCAGACCTCAACTAGAGCATGAACCGTTATAAATGGGGACCCAACATCGGTGAACAACAAACTAAGATGAGTCTGACTCTAATACCATATAAAGATATGACAAATGAGTCTACCTCAACCCCAAAAGCTAGCTCATGAGGGGAGGTTTGTCCAAGTCCATATAAGGAGTCCAATTTCCCATTCCTCTTCCGATGTGGGACTTTTTAACAATTACAATTGAAATGATCGAAAGGAAATGTGAGTTAATGTATGCTCCAAGGTTGAAAATATTATATAAAAAATCTGTAAAAAAAGTAGAGCCCCTTAATTGCATAATTCTTAATGGAAATCGGGAATTTAAGTCATTATAAGATCTATTTATCCTTTTAAGAAGATGGTATGCTGCCACTCAGACTCGAGCCGAGATGCATTACCACTGCTTCCTAAGAGTAGTGTGTCTACCAATTTCACCAGAGTGGCCTGTCTTGAACTCATAATAGCATATGAATAAGAAATTGTCGAGATTGAGTAAGCTACTTTAGTTTAGTAATGATTCAACTGGATCAATAAAAATAAAAATTTGTTAAAACAGGAATTTTTGGTTGAAGGTTCATCATTTTAGATTTGAGTTTAGATAAACCAAAGATGCGTAGAATGTACCAAAATGTCCTTTAATCTTGTGGTCTTGAACATGTCATGTGAGTTGTGACACGTCGAAATTAGATGTATACAAATCTAATAGATTTATCAAATAAAATACTATTAAATTTAATTATGGACCCTACGTGGCTAACAAAGTTCATCATTGTTGTGTTCTTTGTTAGCTCAAAAGAAAGAACACCATAAAATCTAACACTATTTTATCTACTTTCTCCAACAAAATTTACTGTGTTCACTTTTCTAAAATATTATTCCACTGGCCTTATAAGTAATGCCCATTTTTGTTTTAAGTAAGAGAAAATAATAAATTTTGTTAGAGAAAGTAGAGACAATGATGTTATATTTCATGAAGTTCTTTCTTTGAAAATAATAAAGAAGATAATATAGTGGATTTTGTTAGCCACGTGGGGTCCACAGTTAAATTTAACACATTTTTTTTGGGTGATTTATAAAAATTCTACTAGTTTAGAAGTTAATTACTTAGATGCATGTTAGTTTACAATATTATGAATCCTACTAGATTTTGGTGCGACAAGATATGTCTAGAAACATGTATATCATGATATATGAACTCAAATTTAGGTGTAATTTATTCTAGATATAATGTATCCAAGTGGATTCACATGTATCTGGTATACATAGACAAATCGCGCTCACCGCCCTCGCCTCCTTCACATATCACTCGTCATTCTCTATCTCGCTCACGTATCGGTATCCTAATTACATGCGAATCACACCAAATACATGTATCTAGTGTGACAAATCTCGTCCGCCTCCTTCATGTTATTGCTCGCTTCTCTCCCTATTTCAGTATATCATGTAGCAAAAAATATGTATCTAGGTGTATCTAGTTGAAATGTGATATAAAGTTATCAATTAGTGAGATAAAATATAATTATTACAAAATATAGAGACAATTAATAAAGGGGAAACTAAGCAAATACCCCATAAAAACAAAATAATTACAAACATATACCCCCACTAAATAATTACACTATATACCCCTCCCACCCCCCCACCCCCAAACTAATTTCTCTTAGCTGATACTAAATCAGTATCATATATTGTATTGGTGTCATTAAGGAGGATGATTTCGCTTAATTGATACTAAATCAGTATATATATACTGTATTGATATCATTAAGATTTCCTATTCAGAAATGGCTCATTAGTCAATGATATTATAAGAGTATATATATATATAGACACACTCTTATAATTTCATTGACTCATGAGTAATTTCTGAACAAGAAAGCTTAATGATACCACAACAATATACATATACTCTTATAGTATCATTAACTAATAAGTAATTTTTGAACAAGAAACTTTAATGATATCACAACAATATACATATACCCTTATAATATCATTTACTAATGAGTGATTTTTGAACAAGAAGCGTTAATGATACCACAACAATATACATATTCTCTTATAGTACCATTGACTAATGAGTAATTTTTGAACAAGAAACCTTAATGATACCACAACAATATGTGTATATATATATATATATACTGATTAAGTATCAGTTAAGCAAAATTATCTGCCTTAATGATTCCGATACAGTATATGACACTTATTTAGTATCAGTTATGCAAAAATTATCAGCCTTAATGAATAAGGGGTATGGGCTGTAAATTTTTTTTTTTGAGAGAATGTGTATATCTTGAATTACTTTGAAATGGAGTATGAACATGTAATTATTTTGAGTTTTATGACCCATTTATGTAGTTTTTCCAATAATAAATATGGTAGGAATGTTGTGTAATTAGATAGTCTCTCCCTTTTTATTTGATAAATTTGTTAACTTTAGGGTAAACAATCAAAATGAACACTTTTTGTTATTAAGAATGATTTCGATCAAGTAAAATATATGAAAAAATATAAGAAATGACCATTCGATTATTTCCATTACCAAAATTTTAGTCAAATTTTCAAAATTACTAAAATTATCCAAAACTTCTTCTGCCTTCCCATTTTGCCATTAATGACTTCTTTTCCTTCCTTCCCATTTTGTCATTAATGACTTCTTTTCCTTCTTTTTTCCTCCTCCTTAGGGGTGGCAATGAGGAAGAGCAGATGCAGAGCAGGGTGGATTTAAGGCTATACGGAGCGGGACAGCGCAAATTTAAGATTGTGCGGGGCGGGTTGAAGTGAGTTTTTTTAAAATTAATGTGGTGCGGGGCGGGTTGCAGGCATATGTGATTTTATAATTTTAGCTTTTTACATGTTATAAGATTGATAGAGCATTATTTATTAAGATAATTTCAGTAAAGCTACTAAAATATTCAAAATAGTAAATGAAAATGGTTCAATAAAAACTAATACAATTTTTTACATGTTTCTTAATTGACCTCTTAAAAATAAATTTTTAAGTCACTATCCTATGAAATTTATACAACTTAATGAAAAAATGAATTTATTTTTTTGAACTTTATTTTTAGTATCAAACTTAACTAGAAAAAGAAAATATTTAAAAAATAATGCGGGGCGGGTCTATGCGGGGTGGGGTAGGGCCGGTTGAAAATGAAAAAAATGTGTTATGCGGGCGGGGCGAATTAAAAATTTTGAGGGGTTAAGCTCAACCCACCCCGCCCCCGCCCTGCACCGCCCATTACCTTCCCTACTCCTCCTCCTTCTTTTTTCTTCCGCATCGTGTTTCCTTTTTATTTTTTTCTTTAAAATTTGATGTACCACAAACTTGAATCATTTTGAGTGAATTATATATCAGAAGACTCAAAATATCGAGAGAATTTCATATCTAAATTTTGGTACTATTTGGAGGTGATTTCGAGATTGAATAGTCAAGGTATACTTCATGTATAGTCAATGTATACTTCATATATAATTAAGCTATAGTTTGTTTTTTGAGTATATCGTCATGTATAGATACGCTATATTAAATAGTCAGTACTCATTACATACTTTATATGACTTTTAACAAACTATATTATACATATAGTCAATGTATACTTTCAATGATTTTTAATAATATGACTATATTTGTTATAAACTAATTACTAATTTATTATATATAATTGAAACGATTCCTAAAATATAAGACCAAAATAAAACATTACTCTTAAATTAAGTGCCATTTTAGTTCTTTTCTCAAAAAGTCTCACATAAAGACAAAGGAATTAACTCATATCCTATTCACACTCTTCAGTTACTTAGTGCCAAAAAATATTTGAAGAAGCAAAAGCCGCCATTGGAGGGTTAAGCTCACGATCATTTCCTTCTTTGTTAAGCTACTTTGCTTCATTAACCTCCGATTTCGATTGCAGATTCCTACCTGTTGCTGAATTTGATGGATTCCTGTAAGTTTTTTTACTCACCGGTATTACTTGTTTATCTGTTGAACGTTGAGTTTTCATTATGTTTAGAGTTGAACATACGGGGATGAAAAACAGGAATATTTTTTCCTGTTTGTTTTTGTATCCTGAATTATGTTTTGATGAAACTAGGGTTAGGGTTTTTTTGTGTGGAGGAGTGCATGCTTTTGCTAATAGATTTTATGTATAAGGTAGTTTGTCCATGAAAATTGAGAGAATTTGAAAAAAAAGTACTTTTTTCACTTCAAATCACTCGTAAAAAACTCAAAAACAACTCCAATTTATATTCACAACAAAACAGAACTCCGATTTTCAATCATCAGTATTCACTTTTTAATAGTGAATATTGATGATTTAAAATTGGAGTTGTGATTGGTTGTGAATATAAATTGGAATTGTTTTTGAGTTTTTGGCAGTGATTTGGAGTGAAAAACAGCTTTTTTATGTTTTTCAAATTCATGAAAATTTGGGAATTTTATGGCCAATCGTGTTTTTTTTTTTGGAGTCTTTTCTTCCACTCCCATTGATATAAGTCTCCCATTGATATAACTTATATCAATGGCAGAGGAAGAAAAGACTCCAAAAAACAAACACGATTGGCCATAATATTCCCAAATTTTCATGAATTTGAAAAACATAAAAAAGTTTTTTCACCTTTATCACTCACAAAAACTGACAAACAAGGATTCAAGTTATATCAATGGCAAAGGAAGAAAACAAGTTTAAGTTATTCATGAATTTTGAAATAAAGTTACAGAATGAATAAAATATAAAGATTCTGTTCTTGTAAAAAATTGAATTTGAAATAAAGCTATGAAATTTATAGAGATCATATAACTAGTGGAATGAGTGATGCATATCAGTATTTTTGGAAGTTATTTCTTCCCTTTCCTTTTTCTTTTGGGTGCTTTTTTTGAGGAGATGAGTATTAGAATGTCAAAATTTGATACAGATGATATGTTGCCCGTGACTAGTTGTCAGAATGGATAAGGGTGATGTAGAGATGCTGGATGCTGAAAACAATGTCCCTGCTAGTGATGTCCTTGTGTCCAATGAGTCACCGGTCAAGTACGAAAATGGGGTTAAGACTGGCAAAAGCAATGTTGAGGACTTGACAGATGATCAGAGTGATTCAAAGGGAGAGGACTTGAAGAATGCTAGAAGGGAGACAGAGGACAAGCTCAAGTCTAAGAGTCAGCCAGAGGCACACGACAATATGGTGCTGGAGAACAAAACACCTACTATTGATGCTGGAATGGATGAAATGGCAAGTGGCTACGTGAAGGTGACTGATGATGAAGTACAAAATATTGATAAAGGAGAAGTGAATGAAGTTCACCAGAGTGAGAAAATGGTCTATGCGGTCAATCAGAATGGCAATGATTTGACAGTCGCCAGACAAGAGGACCCTCAAATGGAAGCAAACCCTACAACTGTTACCACTAATGGTGATGCTAGGTCATGCGAGTTTCCAAAAGTGAAACTCGAAGTTACTGATTCTTCTATTACAAAAATTCCAGAACCAGCTAGTCCAATGTTTCTGATCAATTCTTCAACTGCAAATGCTGGACAACATAGTGGGGAAGCATTTGAGAATATTTCTGCAATGGTACATACTCTGATATACCCTTCGGGGCAGATTGATCTACAAATGTGGTTATAATTGCTTCACTTTTTCAAAATGATCATTCGTTTTCAAATTTTAGATGACTGATGGTGAGGATGATGAAGGCTCCCCTGAGGATCAAGCTGCATTTTTAGGAAAACTAAGAGCATTTTACCGGGAGAAGGCGATGGAATTTAAACCACCTAAGTTTTATGGTTATCAGCTTAATTTCCTAAAGTAAGTGTATCATAGTTTTATCATTGAGCCTTTTTATTTTCATCTTGTTCCTGGTACATATTAGATCTTGTCATGTTTTTCGTGCTAGGTTATGGAGATCTGTGATCAGATTAGGTGGTTATGATCGGGTAAGCCTTTTATTCTGCACTTGTATTTGATCAGTTCTCATTTATACTGCAACAGTTATAGATTTTATCAGGTTGTTGTACAGTCAAGATTGAGTAAGCTATTTTAGTTTAGTACTGATTCAAATGGATCAATAAAAATAAAAAGTTGTTTAAATAGGAATTTTAGGTTGAAGGTTCATCATTTTAGATTTGAGTTTAGATGAACCAAAGATGCGTAGAATGTACCAAAATGTCCTTTAACATTGTGGTCTTGAACATGTCATGTGAGTTGTGACATGTTGAAATTAAGAATTGCTAAAAAAGGAAAGTGTCATTCTTTTCTTTGAACTTGGTAACTTTGGAAAGAGGCATTCTTTTTATAGCGGAGAGAGTATTAAAACTACTAAAATTTACAATACGAAGAAAACATGAAGTGCTTTTGCAAAAATAACAACATAGATTCCAACATCAAGCTATATGCTAAGTTGCTCGGACTCTTCACTTTTTGTGCCACACCCGTGTCCACACGACATGGGTGTGGGATCTGTATCCAATTTGGTCAACTGATTTTGGGTGCTTTGACCAAAATAGATGGGGTAAGTGTGGACAGTTTTAATGATTGTCTGTAATCAATACAAAAGCTAAGGTGAAATTGAAGAAAATGAAATACCTTTTATATCTATGTCACTCCTTTTCCGTTAATCTCCTTCCAGGATTCTCCTTAAGTTCTCCCGTAATATCTCATAATTTAGGTTTTCTAACTCTTCTTTTAGATATTTTAATTATTTTTAGGTGAATCCCCACACCCGTATCCCTACATTGATCCATATCCCAGAATATTAAAAATTAGATCACGAAGGATCCAACATCTAGATCCGTACCCGTATCGGACACCCGCACCGAGTCCGAGCAACTTAAGCTATAAGTGCTAGGAAACATACACTGCATTAACAACAAACAACAACATACCCAAGGAATGTTACATTGTTCTTTCTGTTAGGTCTTGTTCGAATATAGAGGACCAGGGATCTTATACGCATATCTGAGTGGTGGCAATTGGATCTGGAGTTAACCACGTAGGGACTTGAAGCCTAAAGATGCTTCTGAATAGAGAGTCTAAACTTTATGAGATATTGACGGGATGCTTCCTTATGCTAGATTTGCTCAATATGAAATGAGTGTCGATGTGTGATGTCTCCAATTAGATGAGTAACATAGAATAAAGAATGGGGTTGTAATGAGCAAGATATCTTTTGATGCTCAAATAAGATAAGAATTTACTGGAATGATAATCAACTGAATATATAAGACAATACCAATGCCTTCTATCTATTATTATACGACTTTCTCTAAATGCAATTTTTGGGGCACTGATAATCTTCTTTCTCAGTACTTTCACTACTGTTTCTTAGACATTCCGCAGCTTCTATGAGAAGGTAATAACCTAAAGTTCTCTTCCCTTGATAGTTATTAGCATATTTTGACTACTGTCCACCATGCTGCTAATATTTGGTATAACGTGAGTTTCTGGGACTTGAATTATGTCACCTTGTTAGTGGGTAGGTGGTTTGCGATGTTATCTTTTATGGAAGGAGAGGGAGAAAGTGTTTGAAGGGATAGAAATTGATTTTGTAAATGTAAGGATTAGCCTTTTTATCTCTAGTTTCTTTTTTGGTGCACCTATGAGGTCCCTGCTTGTATAGATGATTAAATGTCTTTGCTAGAGGATCATATTTTTGTATAGGTTCTCTATTTCTTGGTATACAGGATTTTCCTCAATCATTAACAAATTATTTAACATTGTCAAAAAAATTGGTGGGTGCTTTGTAAAGTATTAACTAAGAAAACTTTTACTAACAGCCCGTCTTTTGTGGCCTATAAAGTCCCTTGAATAGTTTGTGTTTGCTTCTTTTCATTTTCATGGTTCTGCTTTTCTTCTTCTTTAAAGTAGGTTTCATTACATATTTGATTTTGCAATTGGTTTTACCACTGTAAGATGGCAACTGGACATTCTGGCTCATTTTATCTTATTGGAGAGAATATATTCTCCACTTCTCCTTAGCTTTCCACATTTTGAAATGCCAAACTTAGATGTTTAAGTTGAATAAATAACTTCATCTCCATGCATCTATGCTTATATGGTGATTCTGAATAAAATTTATTTTAAAAAGTTATCTGTCTCTTACTTTTTGATTCTGTACATTCTATTATCTCATGATTTCTCTGTATGTTAGATACTTCTCCAATACGAAAGGCATAGGACACAGAACGGAGAGCTTCAACTTCCTATTGCTCCTCCTCCTGGTTCTTCGGGTGTTGACAATGAGGTAACGCTGTGTTTACATTGTTATTATGTGATGTATCTTCACATCTGATGTATGTTGTACACCTTTTAATTGATATATGGGGAAGCCTATTACCCTAATTATTTAGAATCATCGACGTATTTTGACTTTGCTCAAATTCTGAAAGGTTATCATGGAGATCCTTCTTTAGTTGACTTCGACGGAAATCAGTATGGCCTTACTTTGGGATAAGGGCCACTAGGAAAAGACTTTTTTGAAGTAAGGAGTAACTCGATTTAAGATTGGCCATATATGGTTGTGTTCATGTGTAGCTTAAGTTTCTATTTGTTATTGTACACAATGTATAATTAATTTTTTTTTAAAAAAACTAACTCCAACATGCTTATGGTTGACTATTTTGAAGGAAATGAACAATAGTTGCTTTGAAGACATAGCTAACTCAATTCAGATTGTATACTTTTGCTTTCTTTTCGTGTAAACTGTAAAGAGGAATTTGTAAATGAAGCATAATCAATACTTAATCTCTTATAATACCTATAAGAATTGGATATGTTTTTTTTCTCACTTGTAATTACTACAACACTTACTTACTACTAGCTTTGTAAGACAATTACCTTTCTCTAAAAAGGACGTGTAGCTAATAATGAAAAGTGAATTCAATGTTCAACCAGAGTCCAGAGGCAGATTTAGGTTTTGAAATTTTGGGGTTCCTACAATGATCAAGTTAATGTAAAAATAACTGGGTTCACAATCAAATTTTTATAATTATTTTGTGCATTTCTTAACAAACACAGACTATGAACAAAAAACACGGGGTACCGTGAACCCGTATCTCAAGGGCTAGATTCCCCCTGCCAGAATCATCCATCAAGATAGTCTACCTATCTATGTAAAACATTATCAACTACATGAATGATAAAAATCCAGCCTAACTTTGTAGCACCAGCTTGCCATATGGTGATGGGACAGTCATATATTAAAATCCTTGACAGAAGTGGGGTTGGACTAGAAATGATATCGGTATGCTGTATCAGTATAATACTGGTATGTCCCTCCTGAAGGAAGTTACCTGTAGAGGGAGTTGGTGGGTGCACACCTCATGGCTGTCTCTTTGCAGTTCAATGCTCCCGGTCGTCGCATTACTGTCAAAGACCTCAATTCCTAGTCTGAGCGTCTAGTGAAGTGTCTTAAGGGTTGTCAGATTGGACCATCATATTTAAATGTACAATAAAAAATTGAATGAAACAAAACCAAATTTTATCTAGAAGAAAGCTTTTGATGAACTTTACTGTTCTGATTGGATTATTTACTGAAGTTGGGCATTTTGTTTTTATAAGAATTAGGTTATGGAGTTAGTCTGTACTTCATCTAAATGTCGAATCAACTAATGTAGCCTTGTAGTATATGTGTATATATACAAATATGAACTATTTAAAGTAATTCTGCAGGGAAGTGGTTACCAAATTTCTGCATCAGGAAGCGTAGTAAGAGATTCAGCTACTCGTTGTAGGCTAGGCTGGCAGGAGCAACACCTTCTTGGTTATGGTGAGGTTGTTGAGCCAATTGTAAAGGTCTACTGCTGAATCCTTGTAGAGCTCTTTGGGCATTGATTTTCTTAAGTTTGATCCTGTCTATTTCCATGTACAAGTAATTTTGGTGTTTTTCATCTTTTATAGGACAGGAGTGCCTACAATACGCCAAAGCGTGCGAACAGCCTAAAAACTAGTGGTGTTAGTCTTTACTTCATCTAAATGTCAAATCAACTAATGTAGCCTTGTAGTATATGTGTATATATACAAATATGAACTATTTAAATTAATTCTGCAGGGAATTGGTTACCAAATTTCTGCATCAGGAAGGGCAGTAAGAGATTCAGCTGCTCGTTGTAGGCTAGGCTGGCAGGAGCAACACCTTCTTGGTTATGGTGAGGTTGTTGAGCCAATTGTAAAGGTCTGCTGCTGAATCCTTGTAGAGGTCTTTGGGCATTGATTTTCTGAAGTTTGATCCTGTCTATTGCCATGTACAAGTAATTTTGGTGTCTTTCATCTTTTATAGGACAAGAGTGCCTACAATACGCCAAAGCGTGCGAAGAGCCTAAAAACTAGTGGTGAGATTGTTTGTCAATTCTTTGCCAACTTGACTTCTTCATATATATCTATCATTGAGCTGTTTTCTCCTCACCGTTCCCAATTTGAAGTCTGGCACTCTCCAAAACTTTGGCATTTAGTGGCTGTTAGTTAACACTGTAACTATATCAGGATCATCATCCGAGAACTTTAGTTTTTTCTTTAACTCATAATCTATCAAAAATGAATAGTGACTGCAATAGAACTTCTTGTTGTATTCAGGTTCTCATAAGCACGAGGGACAAAATGAAGTGGAGCACCCAATGAAAGCTGCAGAAACTGAAACATCTAAGCAGTAAGTCGTACTTTACATTGATCCTTTCTTCTAATGTTTTTATCTCTCAAGTCAATGTTAAGTTATTTTAATGAAATCTAGAATGTTTCATTAAAAATGCTAGTGGTACTTCATATATTCTGCACTCCATCATTTGAAATTGCATTTGTTTGGTTAATCTTAATAAGTTCTTTCGTCGCCTATCAGATAGGTCTTTGAATTGCATTCAATTTCAACTCACCATAGGGCATAATGGAAGGCTATTCTAATTAGTTGGGATTAAGTTTTACTCATGTTAGTATGATTACTTTAGCTCTGATCTCTCTGGTGGTCTGTTAGTCTTGTTAGACTCACATGTTAATAGAAAATGTAGAGAATTTATAGTGCTAGAAAAACTAAAAACTTTATAATATTGGATTCTGGACGTTGCAAAGGGTCGGGGTAAATCTCGCTCCAGTGTAATAGCCAGCAAACCACTCATGAGAGGTAAAACGCACTAGGAAGCCCCATGACGAGTTCAACTGAGAAAGTATGCAGGGAGTTTCAAACCTGAGACCTCAATTTGGGAGATCCCATGCTCAACTAACTCGGTCACCCTTGTGGGTGTTGTATATAAATTACTGTGTAGGTTATCCACTTTTGTATACAATGACACTTATAGTTTGTTTTGTTGGAGCAAGCGGTGTATCTATATTTTTGGGTTGCATGCTACAAGCAATGAAACTCAACTTCCTTAAAATGGAATCCGACAATCATTGGGATTAGGAACCGTCGGGAAAAGGACATCTCTCACATGCATTCTCTAACTTTTGATCTCTCTAACTTATTCTTCTTCTCAAGACCAACTTCATAGTGAATAGGCTTACTATAGGATAGAAAAAGCTTACTATTGTTAGAAATTTTAATAGATATCTTGTACACCAGCAATTTTTATCAACCAAAAGAAAAAGAGTACTAGGAACTTCAGTAGTATTTCTCTATCTCTCTTTGTTTTTGGTTTCTCCGTTTCTGATGTAAAGATAAATTGCTTTCCATCTGCCAGGTTGGATGTCCCAGTTATTGATGTTGGACCCTCCGTTGATTGGGTGAAAATCAATGTTCGTGAAACAGTAAGTTCCTTTCAGAATAAAAGAATTAAGAACCTCTATATTATGCATTCCATTTCTCTCATGTTATTTGTAATGATTTTATGCAAACAAAATGATTCCTTTGAGGTCTATGCACTGGTGCCTGGGCTTTTACGAGAGGAGGTATAATTCCAATCGTGCTACTACTTTCCATCAAGTGCATTCGATTTTTTTCCATGTGTGTACTCTCATGATTTATTTAACAAAAGTATAATCAACATGGACTTGCTGATGTGTTTGTATTATTACTTGGATTCATTGAGTTTCTCCTTTTTTTTTGCAACTGGTGTTTGGTTTAAGGTTAACTTTTCAGTGTTAGCTTCATCTCATTGAAAGGACAAAACAACCTTCTAATAGATGGTGTTGATATTTTATTTTTTATAAGTTCATTATGCAACCTTTGTAAAAAGATATGTATCTCCAAAAAATCTGGTGTTTATATTTTATTTTTTATTTTTGCACTATTGTAACTTCTGATGGCGACTTAAATAACCTGCTCGCTTTTACAAACTTGTATTTTACTATTTTAGTGAGTCATTTCGGTTTTACTGTAAACAATTTCAGCAAAGGTAATGAATTAGCATCATAAAAACACATAATAATTGTTTCAACTTGTGTTTCTGTTGCCTTTTGTTTTCATCTTTTTTACACCATCTCAAAGCTCTAATGCCCTTATTTCTTGGTAAACATAGGTACGGGTTCAATTTGATCCAGCAGGTCGCCTGGTCATTACTGGTCAACCAAACCAACTTGACAATCTTTGGGGTATTACTGCATTCAAGAAGGTACACACCTTGCTATTTATTTTACGAATTTTGACTTTGATAGAGTAATTCAATCTTTGCCTTACGTGCATATATTTGGACTGGTAATTTTCTCTGGTAAAGAGAAACTGTCATGCGTAGTGCTTTGAAAACACAAGTTTTTCCCCTGTCATTTGGGGGTGGGGATTTTTTATTTTTTATTTTTAGCATTCATTTTTCTTTAGTCTAAAAATTGAGAGTTTTTCATGTATTTTTCACATTTTTCATCCGCTCTTACCTGATAGAAAAGCTATTCCTATCTTCTGGGATTTCAAATTAGCAAATTGGAGTTTCAATTCATAGATTCAAAACTAACTTCCCTTTTTCTCTTAAATTTTCATAGGTGAAAATTGTTTTTTATATTTTTCTAATCTGAACTACAATGTTTGTTATTATACCTATTGTTTTCTCTTAAATTTTCATAGGTGAAAATTGTTTGTGATATTTTTCTAATCTGAACTACAATGTTTGTTGTTATACCTAATGTTTTCTCTTAAATTTTCATAGGTGAAAATTTTTTGTGATATTTTTCTAATCTGAACTACAATGTTTGTTGTTATACCTAATGTTTTCTCTCATATTTTGGTTAATTCCATTCTATTTTGTATTGATCAATACTATTGGTCATTAGAACTATTTGAGTAATCCCAAAGGAACTCCATTGTCATTTTTGGCAAGTGTAAGGTAGACATGTCTGGATTTGAAAAAGTTCAGATTTGACAATAAAATAGTACAGAAAATAAAACTTGATATTTCTTCATTAGATCTGAAAACTATATCATTGTTACATTTCTATTTGTTGATCACAACACTCTAAGAAGTCTACAACAATCAAAAGGTTCTCCATTTGTAAGCTGGCCTGACATAATTTTTTTATTCAGGCGGTCACCTTACCTGCTAGAATTTATCAACTTCGGACCAACGATGTTGTCAGCCTTCATGGGTGTCTTCATGTTCACGTGCTCTTTGCACAGCAAAATATCTGAGTAGACAAAGCAGGAGTATTGGTAGTTGGCCATAGTTGTTTAGTTGTTCATGATGATACTGTGGGTCAAAAACTTTGAATGGCCCAGATAGCAAATGAGGTATTTCGGCTTCAGCCGCCCCAGTAGAAACTTAGGTTGCTTTTCAAAGACAGATGGATATGTGATGAACATAGATTGGAGTAGTATGTTGTCTTGATACTGAAACATATCTTTCTTTCTTGATGTTCTTATACAATATATGTTACCCTTTTGTTTAGGAATTTGTTATTAGTTTCCTGTATTTCAGCCATATGATGATATACATAGTTAGTCGTCTTTACTGTTTAGGACTTAAATCGTTTCCTGTAATGATGTCAATACAATATATTATTTAGTATCAGTTAAATGGAAATTATCATCTTTAATGAATGGGGGCTATGGGCTATAATTTTTTTTAGAGAATGGATATTTCTTAAATTACTTTGGATTGGGGTATGAACATGTAATTATTTTGAGTTTTATGCTCCATTTATGTAGTTTTATAAAAAAAAAAATCTTTTGTTAATATGTTTAAAATGAGATATAAAATAAAATTTATTTTTAAAATAGCCAATCACGGATATTTCTATTAACTAAACCTCTTTTTGCTGTACATCTTTATATTATGGACTAATATATATGGCTTGTGCTTGTGCTGAGGACATGTGTTTGTGATTTGATTATGAGAAAGATTATTTTATATTTATTTTTATTGGTTAGTAATTTTACATAATATTAAGGCGGTTTAAAGTTGAACGGTAATCGATTATTCGAATTGAAAAAAGTTATTGGTTTATTGATAATATGTTGCTGATTTAGCAGTTTTGGTAATGATTTTGATTTTTTTATTATCGGATTATCGGTTCTTAGTGATTTTAGGTTTTTTGTTTAATGGGTTATCGATAGCTCGATGATAAATTATATTTATGTCATTCGGTATATGTTCTTGTCTTAGGGCTTGGTTTCATACTTTTATTTCTGGTTGTCTCAAATTCTCAGTTATTCTACAATGTGTCAGTATTTGCTTTTGAGCAAAGATACAACGGTCAAGTCATATGCATGGTTCATTTTTGTTACCTTGTTTCTAAGTAATTTTTAATTATTATTTTTTTTCCTATCAAATCTTAATGGTTAAATTGATAAGTGAACCGTTAACAATCAATAATCAATAAGTCAATATCTTAATGATTTTATAACTGTTTAGTATATCTACAAAATCAATAACAAATAATCTTCAAAATCAAACCAAATCGACCGATTCACATCCATACATCATATACTTCACACTATGTACCTTCATTTGAAAAATAAAGTTGCACAATTACATTCTCGGGCTTGTTAATAATAGAGACAAAATCAATCAAATCATTTATGTTGATGTTCATGTTCATGTTAATGGTAAAATTATTAATACTATAAATTGTGCTATAATAGGACAAAATTTAATTTTTAACTATTGAAGTTGACAGTACATACTTTATTTGGGTATAAACTAAAAGATGAAAAAGCAAATATTAAAATCAGAATATAGCATACCAAACTAAATCCAGGATGATAAATTTTTTCAAAGGGAGGTCTAGCTTTCTACTAGTGAGTGGTTGGCAATTTCAAAGTTTTTTTAATTCCTCCATTCACATAATTAATTTATGCAATTAATGTGATAATTATTTGTGATTACTCCCTCTTTTCCTTTTTAATTTGTCCAATTTTGACTTTTTGAATGTCATTTTTGACAAATAAAAAAATAATATTTTTTTTACCTATCATATCATCAATTTAGTTAGAGTTAACATTTTTAAAAAAAGTAGAACCTCTTTTAATGAGTAAATTAATTTTAAATTCTATCAATTAATAGGGGTAAAATGGTAAACTCATTATTTCAATTATTATTTTCTTAATAGATGTGTCAAGTCAAAAATGGGCAAGTAAATAGTACATCGGGAGTATCAAATAAGGAAAAGACTCAAATATGTCATCAAACTTTGATAAAAGGGTTATCTATACCATCTGTTAAAAGTTTGGCTCATCTATGTCATTTCTGGTTGAGAAAAGGATCATACATGTCATTATTTTTAACAAAAAATGATTCCGATTTTGCGAAATCATTTCTACACGTGGTCAATTATCATTCGGTCACATCATTAAATCAAATCATTTTTAAAAGGAAAAGGAATTAAATATACCATCAAATTTTGAGAAAAGACTCATTCTGTGTTATCGTTAAGAGTTTGACTCATCTATTGCCATTTCAGTTAACAAAGACTTGCACGGATGAGCCTTTTCTCAAACAGAAATGACATAAAGGAGCCAAACTTTTAATGGATGACATAGATGAACTTTTTCTCAAAATTCGATCTTTCCACATGTCATGTTAATTTACAAGATTAAAAAAGATTTTTTATTTTCTTAAACTCTGTATTAAGTCAAAATAGAACAAACAAATTAAAATAGAGGGGGAGTAAATAATATATTTCACATTATTTATATTCATTTGCAAAATAAAATTGTAAAATTTCATATTGGGCTTTCTATAGAGAGAGAAAAAACTCAAAACTAGTCAAATAGTTCATGTTGGTCGTCCAATTAATACAAAAAAATTGTGCCACAATTGGATAAAAATTGATTTTTCAACAATTGAAGTTGACAAATAACAACACATACTTCATCTAGTTATCCACAAAAAGAAAAAAAATATTAGAACTAGAACATAATATATACCAAACTAAATCTAGGATGATAAATACTAAAGTAAAATAAAGGTCTAATCTTCTATTATTGAATGAATGATGGACAATTTCACGAAATTTTTTCTTCATTCACATAATTAATTTATGCAATTAATGTGATCATTATTTCCAAAAATTAGATGTATACAAACCTAATAGATTTATCAAATAAAATACTATTAAATTTAATTATGGACCCTACGTGGCTAACAAAGTTCATCATTGTTGTGTTCTTTGTTAGCTCAAAAGAAAGAACACCATAAAATATAATACTATTTTCTCTGCTTTCTACAACAAAATTTACTATGTTCACTTTTCTAAAATATTATTCCACTGGCCTTATAAGTAATGTCCATTTTTGTTTTAAGTAAGAAAATATAATAAATTTTGTTAAAGAAAGTAGAGACAATGATGTTATATTTCATGAAGTTCTTTCCTTGAAAATAATAAAGAAGATAATATAGTGGATTTTGTTAGCCACGTGGGGTCCACAGTTAAATTTAACACATTTTTATTGGGTAATTTATAAAAATTCTACTAGTTTAGAAGATAATTACTTAGATGCATGTTAGTTTACAATACTATGAATCCTACTAGATTTTGGTGCGATAAGATACGTCTAGAAACATGTATATCATGATATATGAACTCAAATTTAGGTGTAATTTATTCTAGATATAATGTATCCAAGTGAATTCACATGTATATAGTATACATAGACAAATCTCGCTCACCTCCCTCGCCTCCTTTACATATCACTCGTCATTCTCTATCTCGCTCACGTATCGGTATCCTAATTACATGCGAATCACACAAAATACATATATCTAGTGTGATTCACATGTATTTGAGATATATAGACAAATCTCGCCCGCCTCCTTCATGTTCTTGCTCGCTTCTCTCCCTATTTCAGTATATCATGTAGCAAAAAATATGTATCTAGGTGTATCTACTTGAAATGTGATATAAAGTTATCAATTAGTGAGATAAAATATAATTATTACAAAATATAGAGAGAATTAATAAAGGGGAAACTAAGAAAATACCCCACAAAAATAAAATAATTACAAACATATACCCCTTCACATTCATACCCCCACTAAATAATTACACTATATATCCCCCCAAACTAATTTCTCTTAGCTGATACTAAATCAGTGTCATATATTGTATTGGTGTCATTAAGGTGGATGATTTCGCTTAATTGATACTAAATCAGTATATATATACTGTATTGGTCTCATTTAGGTTTCCTATTCAGAAATTACTCATTAGTCAATGATATTATAAGAGTGTATATATATATATATATACACACACACACTCTTATAATATCATTGACTCATGTGTATTTCTTGAATTACTTTTAATTGGGGTATGAACATGTAATTATTTTGAGTTTTATGACCCATTTATGTAGTTTTTCCAATAATAAATATGGTAGGAATGTTGTGTAATTAGATAGTCTCTCCCTTTTTATTTGATAAATTTATTAAGCTTAGGGTAAACAACCAAAATGAACACTTTTTGTTATTAAGAACGATTTCGATCAAGTAAAATATATGAAAAAATATAAGAAATGACCATTCGATTATTTCCATTACCAAAACTTTAGTCAAATTTTCAAAATTACTAAAAGTATCCAAAACTTCTTCTTCTACCTTCCCATTTTTCCATTAATGACCTCTTTTCCTTCCTTCCCATTTTGTCATTAATGACTTCTTTTCCTTCTTTTTTCCTCCTCCTTAGGGATGACAATGAGGCAGAGCGGGGTGGATTTAAGGCTATACGGAGTGGGATAGTGCGAATTTAAGATTGTGCGGGGCGGGTTTAAGTGAGTGTTTTTTAAAATTAATACGATGCGGGGTGGGTTGCAGGTATATGTGATTTTATATGGGTTCAAACTTAATTTTAACTTTCTAAATATTATAAGAGTGATAGAGCATTATTTATGTAACACCCCGTATCCTAGATAGAAAAAAAATGCAGATTTCAGAAGTTGCAGGTGCAACCCACAGTTGCCACCCACGGACCGTCCTGGTGGTCCGTTGTTCACCACCTGTAGCCCCTCACAGAAAAGGGCCAGGAAATCCAGCTATGTCTGGACCTACGCCAGGACCTACGGTCTGTGGTCCAGAGTTGTAGGTCAGACCCCCAGTTTTCAGCCCCAGACGTCGAACTATGGTTGACCAGCACGGACCGTCAGTCCATCCACGGTCTGTCGGTCAGTACGTCGGTTGACCCCGACAACTTTTAAGTCAGGAGTCTTTTGGTCTTTTCCCTATGTGTTGGACACCTAAACTAAGTCGTTTAACCCCTACACTACTTGGTTTTGATCAGTTTTAGCCTAGTAACTAAATTAGAACTTACCCAAGTCAACTCATTCTCCTAAAATTCATCAAGTTAACAAGAGGAAGGAGAAAGAGTTGACCAAGCCCTACTTCAAGAACGTAGCGAGTTTTCATCAATCCCAACCCCGAAATTGAAAGATTTCTCCGTGGAATTCATCACCCGATATGTGGGATTTCACTTGTGGGTTCCTTTCACCCATTAGGTTCCTAGAATTCAGTCAGATTCTTAATTCCCTTCGTACTATCAACACGTAGGATTTCTAGAATTTCAGCAGATGATTATGAATTAGTTACATTAATGTTCCTAATAAGATTATCATGATTTTAGTATTATTTTGCATAGATTCTTTCATAAACTCAGAACCCTAGCTATGTAGTTCTTTCAGTTCATGAATTACACATGCTAGGCCAGTTATTTCAGATATACATGCCCCAGTTACAAATGTTTCATTATCAGTACATTAATGTTGCATTTTCAGTTAGCATGTCAGTACTTTGAGCTATCCAGTATTACAGAAATTCAGGCATAATGTGTTATTTACATAATCAGTTGGGAGTAGACTTAATACCGAGTTGGACTAGGGTTCAGCGTACCCTTATAGTCCCAGAACTACGTACCCCCGTAGGTTGTAAGTACTCTCTGTGGGCATCATTTTAGTGATCACACCAGTCATGCCTCTATACCTCTGGCAGGGTATATTGGGTCCTCTCGATAGGGTGTATACATCAGACTCCACATTTAGCTTATGTGGTTTTATGTCGGTTATTAGTAGCTCCCTCACTGTCATATTCTATTGCATTGACCATGTTATCAGTTACAGTCAAATTTCAGTCTCAGCATGTTATAAACTTGGTCATTGCATTCAGTTAATTTATGTTCAGTATTCTCATATCATTGCTCAGTTATATGCTTTGTTCAGTTATATGCTTTGTTCAGTTATGTTATATTTAGCTTTACTCTATCCTGCATGCTCAGTACCATTCAAGTACTGATGCATACTCTACGCTACATCTTCTCGTGATGTAGGTCCAGGTTCTCAGCTTCCAGATCACGCATAGATCAGTTCCCAATCTTCAGCTCAGTAGTATTAGTGGTGAGTCCTCATTCTCCGAGGACGACAGACATGGTTCCTTTGCTTTTAGTCTTAGTTTGAGTTTTTGCTAGATTTAGCTAGGGCATGTCCCAACATTTCTAGGCAGTTAGAAGCTTTATTTCACACATAGTTAGAATCAGCTTTAGCATTTGAGTTTGACTTTTCAGTTGTTGTTAAACTCTCAGTTTTATATAGTCAGATAGTTTATGGGTATTTCCCATCATTTCAGTTTATGTCATGTTTTAAGCTTTCGCACAGAATTATCTTATTTCAGTTATCATAGTATGCTTATGTTATGCCAACATGGTTATCTTGGGGTCACTCGTGATCCTAGGTCCCGTGTCCGCGTCTTGGGGGTAGCTCAGAGCGTGACAAACTTGGTATCAGAGCATTAGGTTTAAGTGTCCTAGGATGTCTAAAAAGCCGCACTAAGTAGAGTCCTTTTAATGGGTGTGAAGTGCACCACATCTAATTAGGGGGAAGCTACGAAGTGTTTTAGGAAAACTTCATTTTCTTGATACTCTTATCATGCGTGAGGTATGATCCAACTTCTCATTCTAATTCGTCTTTATGTGTTTCAGATCATGCCTCCTCGTACAGCTAACGCAAGGAATGTTAACGCAGCTCCTCCAGTCCCAGATTAGGAAGTTTCGAATGCAGAATTTCAGAATGCTATCCACCTTTTGGCTCAGAGTGTGACTAACCAGAACAACCAACAGGTTCCAGCTCTAGCAAATGCTAATGTTGGGTCAGCTGCAACTAGAGTTCGTGATTTTGTTAGGATGAATCCACCTGAGTTCTTAGGATCAAAGATTGGTGAGGATCCCCACAACTTCATAGATGAGGTCAAGAAGATCTTTGGAGTGATGCAAGTGACAGGTAATGATAGGGTAGAGTTTGCATCCTATCAGCTTTAGGATGTAGCTCATATCTGATATACTCAATGGAAAGGGAACAGGGGTACAGATGCAGCTCCTATCAGTTGGGAATGCTTTAGTGAGACTTTTCTGGATAGATTCTTCCCAAGAGAGTTGAGGGAGGCAAAAGCTCAGGAGTTCATAAACTTGAGGCAAGGTAGCATGTCAGTCCAAGAGTACAGACTCAAGTTCACCCAACTCTCAAGGTATGCTCCTCACATGGTTGCCGATTCCAAGGCTCAAATGAACAAGTTTATGTATGGAGTGTCAGACTTGGTGAAAACAGAGTGTAGAAATACTATGTTGCTGGAAAATAAAAACATCTCTAGGCTCATGACTCATGCTCAGCAGGTTGAGGGAGATAATCTTAGGGAACAGGCTAAGGAGAACAGAAAGGCTAGAACAAGCAGCTATGAGTATTCTCAACAGAAATCGGGTGGTGGAAATCGCTCTCAGTTTCACCAGAAATCTTCAGCTCCGGCACCTTCATTAGCTAGTGCTCCATCCTTCAGGTTCCGACAGGATCAGAAAGGTAGGGCATCAGGCTCTAAGTCTCAGGGGAGTGTTTCAGATAACAGAACCTACCCAACTTGTCCTAAGTGTGGCAAGAACCATTCGGGAGAGTGTCTTGCAGGAAAGGAAGGATGTTTTGGGTGTGGTCAGATTGGTCACAAGTTGACAGATTGTCCTTCTTCTAAGCAGGGTCAAGGAGGTAATAATGGTAGAGCTCAGTCCACAACTTGAGCAGCACCAGCAGGTCGCCCGACTCAGCAGGGTAACTCATCTGGTACAGGTGGCGGTCAGCGCCAAAACAGGTTGTATGCTCTTCAGGCTCGCCAGGATTAGGAAGATTCTCCTGATGTAGTTACTGGTACGTTACGAGTTTTTAACTTAGATGTTTATGCTTTGTTCGATCTAGGGGCTACTCTTTCCTTCGTACCTCCATATATAGCAGTCAAATTCGATGTTAATCTAGAAAATCTCTCAAAACCCTACTCAGTCTCTACTCTAGTTGGTGACCCAGTTATAGCTAGACGGGTATACATAAATTCCCCTGTCACAGTCTCTCAGAAAGTCACCTCAGCAGATCTTGTAGAGTTAGAAATGGTAGATTTCGATATCATTCTAGGCATGGATTGGTTACATTTCTGTTATGCCACAGTCGATTGTAGAACTAGGATTGTTCATTTTCAGTTTCCAGACGAACCAATCTTAGAATGGAAGGGTAGTACCTTAGCCCCTATGGGTCGATTCATTTCTTACCTTAAGGTTAGAAAGATGATCTGTAAGGTTTATCTCTATCATCTAGTTCGGGTTAAGGATTCAAGCTCTGAAACCCCAACTCTTTAGTTAGTTCCAGTAGTTAATGAGTTCCCAGAAGTGTTTCCCGAAGATCTTCCCAGAGATCCTCCCGAAAGGGAAATCGACTTCGGAATTGATCTCCTTCCAGATACGTAGCCTATTTCTATTCCTTCTTACAGAATGGATCCAGCTGAGCTTAAGGAATTGAAAGAGCAGTTGAAAGACCTTCTAGATAAGGGCTTCATCAGACCTAGTATTTCGCCATGGGGTGCACCAGTGTGGTTCGTGAAAAAGAAAGATGGTTCTCTTAGGATGTGCATTGACTATCGCCAGTTGAAAAAATTCACCATCAAGAATAAGTACCCTATCCCCTGGATTGATGACTTATTTGACCAACTTCAGGGTGCTAGTCATTTTTTGAAGACAGACCTCAGATCCGGTTATCATCAGCTCAGACTCATAGATAGTGACATTCCAAAAATAGCCTACAGAACTCGGTATGGTCATTATGAATTTGTAGTTAGGTCATTTGGACTAACCAATGCTCCTGCAGCTTTCATGGATTTGATGAACAGAGTGTTCAAGCAGTATTTGGAATTTTTCTTTATCGTTTTTATTGATGATATCCTCATTTAATCTAGGAATGAGGAATAGCATGCGACTCAATTGAGAGTTGTTCTTTGCGAAATTTACTAATGTGAGTTTTGGTTATAATCAGTTGCTTTCCTTGGGCATATAGTATCTAGCGAAGTGATCCGAGTGGATTCTCAGAAAATAGAAGCAGTGAAACAATGGCCCAGACCTACCTCTCCTACAAATATCAAAAGTTTCTTGGGTTTAGCAGGTTATTAAAGAAGGTTCGTGGAAGGATTTTCATCCATAGCCTCTCCATTGACTAAGTTGACTCAGAAAAAGGTTAAGTTCCAGTGGTCAGATGATTGTGAGAAAAGCTTCGCAGAACTGAAAACTAGGTTGACTACAACTCCTATTTTGACTCTACCAGAGGGTTCAGAGGGTTATGTTATCCATTATGATGCGTCCAGAGTCGGATTAGGTTGTGTATTGATGCAGCGACGTAAGGTTATAACATATGCTTCTAGACAACTTAAGGTGCATGAGAAGAATTATCCGACTCATGACCTCGAGCTTGCAGCAGTGGTGTTTACCCAAAAGATTTGGAGACATTACTTATATGGTGTTCACGTAGATGTGTTCACAGACCATAAAAGCCTTCAGTAGGTGTTCACCCAGAAAGAGTTGAATCTTCGCCAGAGGAGATGGCTTGAATTCCTCAAGGACTATGACATGAATGTGCTTTACCATCCTGATAAGGACAATGTAGTAGCAGATGCCCTTAGCAGACTATCTATGGGTAGTGTAGCACACGTTGAGGAAGAAAGGAAAGAACTAGCAAAGGATGTTCGTAGGCTTGCTCGCTTGGGAGTTCCCCTTATGAGCATATCAGATGATGGTGTAACAGTTCAGAATGGGTCAGAATCTTAGTTGGTAGTGGAGGTTAAGGAAAAGCAAGACAGTGATCCGATATTGCTTCAGCTAAAAGGTGCAGTTCATCAGCAGAGAGTGGAGGTTTTCTCCCAATGGGGAGATGGTGTGCTTCGCTATCAGGGTCAATTTTATGTTCCTAAGGTGGGTGAGTTGAGATAGCAGATTCTTGCAGAAGCCCATAACTCCAGGTATTTTATTTATCCAGGCGCTACCAAGATGTACCGCGATCTGGGGGAAGTCTTATGATGGAATGGTATGAAAAGGGATATAGCGGATTTTGTGGCTAAGTGCCCTAATTGTCAGCAAGTGAAGGTAGAATATCAGAAACCAGGGGGTATGACTCAAGAGATCAACATTCGTATTTGGAAGTGGGAAGTGATCAACATGGACTTCATTACAGGTTTACCTCGTACTCGCAGGCAACATGACTCCATTTGGGTGATAGTTGATAGAGTCACTAAGTCTGCTCGCTTTTTGGCTGTTAAAACTACAAATTCGGCGGAGGACTACGCCAAGCTTTACATTAATGAGATAGTCAGGTTTCATGGGGTTCCTTTGTCTATCATCTAAGATAAAGGTCCTTAGTTACCTCTCATTTCTGGAAGTCATTTCAGAAGGGTCTTGGTACTCAGGTTAATCTTAGCACAGCATTTCATCCACAGACAGATGGTAAGCCAGATCGTACCATTCAAACCTTAGAGGACATGTTGAGAGCTTATGTGATCGACTTCAAGGGGAGTTGGATGATCACCTTCCTCTTTTAGAGTTCCCCTACAATAATAGCTACCATTCCAGCATTTAGAAGGCCCCATATGAGGCATTGTATGGGAGTAGATGTAGATCTCCAGTTGGTTGGTTTGAAGTAGGTGAAGCAGACTTGATAGGGCCAGATTCAGTTCATGATGCTATGGAAAAAGTGCAGCTCATCAGAGATAGACTTAAGACTGCCCAGAGTCGCCAGAAGTCCTATGCAGATGTAAGGAGAAGGGACTTGGAGTTCCAAGTTGATAATTGGGTCTTCCTGAAAGTGTCACCTATGAAGGGGGTGATGAGATTTGGAAAAAAAGGGAAGCTCAGTCCCAGGTATGTAGGCCCTTACAAGATCTTGAAATGGGTTGGTAAACTGGCTTACGTGTTAGAGTTGCCAGCACTACTAGCAGTAGTGCATCCGGTCTTTCACGTTTCGTTGTTGAAGAAGCGTGTGGGTGATCCAGCATCCATAGTACCTTTATAGAGTGTGGCTGTGAAAGATAGTCTCACTTATGAGGATGTGCCAGTCGAGATTCTTGATCGTCAGGTTAGAAGGTTGAGAAACAAAGAAGTTGCTTCAGTTAAGGTTTTGTGGAGGAGTCAGTCCGTAGAGGGAGCTACTTAGGAAGCAGAAGCAGCCATGAAGGCCAAGTATCCTCATCTCTTTCCTTCCGATTCCATTCCAGCTTGAGGTAATAGTTCCTCTTCAGTTTTTCAGTCATTCATGCGCAGATTCAGTCTTAGTATCATGTTCCTTCAGTTTATACTTGCATTTTCAGTGTATTTGCATGTCCTTGGAACTCAGTTCAGTCAGAAATCACTTTCTAGAAATTTGTGGTAGGGTTTTCTGCTCCTTCCCTCCATCTCCAGCTAGTTTAGTCTTCATTCGAGGATGAATGTTCCCAAAGGGGAGATAATGTAACACCCCGTATCCTAGACAGACCAAAAATGCAAATTTCAGAAGTTGCAGGTGTTACCCATGGTTGCCACCCACGGACCGTAGGGTGACCCACGGTCCGTCCTGGTGGTCCGTGGTTCACCACCTGTAGCCTCTCCCAGGAAAGGGCCAGGAAATCCAGCTAAGTCTGGACCTACGCCAGGACCTACGGACCGTAGGTCAGACCACGGTCCGTGGTCCAGAACCGTAGGTCAGATCCCCAGTTTCCAACCCCAGACGTCGAACGACGGTTGACCAGCACGGACCGTCGGTCCATCGGTTTGTCGGTTGACCCCGACATCTTTTAAGTCAAGGGTATTTTGGTCTTTTCCCTATGCATTGGACCCCTAAACTACGTTGTTTAACCCCTAAACTACGTGGTTTTGATCAGTTTAAGCCTAGTAACTAAATTAGAACTTACCCAAGTCAACTCATTCTCCTAAAATTCATCAAGTTGAACGAGAGGAAGGAGAAAGAGTCGACCAAGCCCTACTTCAAAAACGCAGTGAGTTTTCATCAGTCCCAACCCCGAAATCAAAAGATTTCTCCGTGGAATTCATCACCAGGTTTGTGGGATTTCACTAGTGGGTTCCTTTCACCCATTAGGTTCCTAGAATTCAGTCAGATTCTTAATTCCCTTCGTACTATCAAAACCTAGGATTTCTAGAATTTCAGCAGATGATTATGAATTAGTTACATTAATGTTCCTAATAAGATTATCATGATTTTAGTATTATTTTGCGTAGATTCTTTCATAAACTCAGAACCCTAGCTATGTAGTTCTTTTAGTTCATGAATTACACATGCTAGGCCAGTTATTTCAGATATACATTCCCCAGTTACGAATGTTTCATTATCAGTACGTTAATGTTGCATTTTCAGTTAGCATGTCAGTACTTTGAGCTATCCAGTAGTACAGAAATTCAGGCATAATGTGTTATTTACATAATCAGTTGGGAGTAGACTTAATACCGAGTTGGACTAGGGTTCAGCGTACCCTCACAGTCCCAGAACTACGTGCCCCCATAGGTTGTAAGTCCTCTCTGTGGGCATCATTTTAGTGATCACGCCAATCATGCCTCTATACCTCTGGCAGGGTATATTGGGTCCTCTCGATGGGGCGTATACATCGGATTCCACATTTAGATCATGTGGTTTTATGTCGGTTATTAGTAGCTCCCTCATAGTTAGATTCTATTGCATTGACCATGTTATCAGTTACAGTCAAATTTCACTCTCAGCATGTTATAAACTTGGTCATTGCATTCAGTTAGTTCATGTTCAATATTCTCATATCATTGCTCAGTTATATGCTTTGTTCAGTTATGTTATTATTCAGTTTTACTCTATCCTGCATGCTCAGTACCTTTCATGTACTGACGCATACTCTGCGCTACATCTTCTTGTGATGTAGGTCCAGGTTCTCAGCTTCCAGATCACGCATAGATCTATTACCGATCTTCAGCTCAACAGTATTAGTGGTGAGTCCTCATTCTTCGAGGATGAGAGACATGGTTCCTTTGCTTTAAGTGTTTGTTTCAGTTTTTGCTAGATTTAGCTGGGGCATGTCCCAACATTTCTAGTCAGTTAGAGTCTTTATTTCAGACATAGTTAGAATCAACTTTAGCATTTGAGTTTGACTTTTCAGTTGTTGTTAAACTCTCAGTTTTATTTATTCAGATAGTTTATGGGTATTCCCCATCATTTCAGTTTATGTCATGTTTTAAGCTTTCGCACAGAATTATCTTATTTCAGTTATCATAGTATGCTTATGTTATGCCAGCAGGGTTAGCTTGGGGTCACTCGTGAACCTAGGTCCCGTGTCTGCGTCCTGGCGGTAGCTCGGGGTGTGACAATTTATTAAGATAATTTCATTAAAGCTACTAAAATATTCAAGATAGTAAATGAAAATGGTTCAATAAAAAATAATACAATTTTTTACATATTTCTCAATTGACCTCTAAAAAATAAAATTTTAAGTCACTATCCTATGAAATTAATACAACATAATGAAAAACTGAATTTATTTTTATGAAATTTATTTTTAGTATAAAACTTAACTAGAAAAAGAAAATATTTTAAAAATAATGTTCGGCGGGTCTATGCGGAACGGGGTAGGGCCGGTTGAAAATGAAAAAAAAGTTGTTATGTGGGCGGGGCGAATTAAAAAATTTGCGGGTTAAGCTCA